>JAOUZG010030984.1:452380-532841 GCA_026289955.1 Argiope argentata | reverse complement strand
TTTTTGGCAACGAACTCCTTCCGTTTTATTAAAGTGTGTACCTTCGCTTTAAAAAAAGTTTTAATCAATAACCATTAAAGTTTATTTTATAAATTATTGCACTATGCTCTTTGTACTAAAAAATGCAACATATATAAGATTTTATTTTTAAGTAATTATAAAAGGTTAAATTAAGCCATCTGATTGTCAATAAAAAATTTACTTTTGTCTAATTATGAATGATTACGATGAACAAATAATTTCATGTGACAAATCTGATATTCATATATGATGAATTTCAAATTGGTGGTAATGACATATTTGAAACACAGCCACCAAGCACTAGATTTACACATCATTATTTTTTATAGGTTTCGCTGGTTTATATAAAATAAAATGGATATATAAGGTAAAATATAATTAAAACAATAATAATCCCATCTAAAAGTTTTCTGAAATACTTGTGTTCTAATTTAATCGTTAAGCTTTTCTATTAGAAGAAAAATACAAAGATTTTTTTTTTGCATTTTGTTAGGAATTTTTTTTTATACATCTACTATTTTTTCTTTAGGAATATTTATGTCCCAACTTCAAGTTAAGATTTTAAATTTATATATTTATACTAGCTGCCCCGACAGACTTCGTACTGTCTCAAGTTATTGGGCTTTTGTAGCCTAATAACGTACGTACGTGTTTCATAGCACTTAGAAAATAAAAAGAATCCTGTAATACATAAATCCTTTCAAGAATAAAATAAACACATTAAGAGCTCTTAATGCCGCATTAATGTATGAAAAAGAATTTTTATCCCTAAGAACAACAACAATAAAACAATTTTTTTATCAGAAGACAATCAATATAAATATGAAAAAATTAAACAACATGAAATAAAAATGAACAAAATGATATTCACACACGTTTGAAAAAGTTAAGTTATGCCTTAATACTAAACAACGATTACTTACAAAAATAAATTATCTATTTAGTACATTGAAAAACTTAAATAATAATGTAATTATATTTTCATTGTAAGGCTTTATAGTACACGACATTTTTTGTTTGATTATTTGGCGCGTAAACAAATAAATTTGACGGTTTTCCAACGCGGGAGCAGGCAACATACAACTGTCCATGAGAGAAGCATGGGTTTTCAAGATTAATGCCGCAAAAATTCAACGATTGACCCTGGGATTTATTTATGGTCAGAACGAAAGCAAGCCGCACTGGAAATTGCAGTCGTTTAAATTCAAATGGTACATCAGTTGGTACAATTGGGATGCGAGGTATCAACACATCTTCTCCCCTATATTTTCCGTTTAGAATGGTTGCTTCGATCACATTGTTCAGTAATGTTTTTACTGCAAGCCGTGTGCCATTACAAAGACGTGGTGGGTTGATATTTCGCAACATAATGACCACCGATCCTTCTTTTAATTGAAGATTATGAGGCGTCAATCCTGGGAAATCCAGTGAATTTAAAAATTCTGGTGGATAATTAACAACATCATCTTGGTTAGTTGAGCAATCAATTGATTTATATGTTCTTAATTCGCCCACAATTTCATTTTGAATTTTGAAATTTATTTCATTTACATCTGTATTTTTGGCAGCTAAGATTGCTCGTTCACTCAACCAAAAAAGATCTCTGTAATTTTGAGTGACGTTTGGGAAAACCTTTTGAATAAGCTCGGTTTTTGATTCAGTAAACTGACAAAAATTGGCAGGCAATGTAATGCAGCCAGTTAAAAAGTCTACAGGAATTTTGCCATCCCCAATGTCAATGAGCTGTTAATCACGTGCTGAAAATGGTATTTTTCTAGGTTTTATTATCTGTAGTCATTATAAAAAAATCAGAGCTTTCATAAATGCAATGGCAACACGTTATTAAAATTTGATTTTTTTTTAAAAAAATTATTTTTCGCCTACAGATTTATATTGACGTCAAAACCCTCCTCCCAAAAACAAATCATGTTCTGACGTGATAAAAATTAAAATAAATCTTGTTACCTTAAAAGTTGGCATGAAATTGTCACGAAATATATTTGTTGCCCCAAAGGAAGTCATTTGGAAACAGTTATTATATTTTTGTATGTTTGTAAGGAAGTGTATGGAATTCGTACCAATTCCTGAAACCAATGAGTACAATGGCTCTGGTGGCCGAACCAATGGCACTAATTTCACTTTGCCATTTGCGCAACACAATCCATTTGCTTCATTCTTGTATTTCAATGCCTTACAATGTGAGCAAACTAAGTTCATAGATCCAATAGCAACGCATTGGTAGGAACTGTAGTCAATTGAAACATCGTAGCTGAATTCCGCACGTGAAATATTGAAAGTAGCTTGAACACGACGCATTGCACGTGATTCTAATATTCTAATCCTTTCAATTTCATTTCGTTCTTCAAGTTGTTGTGCAGTCCAAGTAGATTGAAAATTAGCTTGGTTTGTAGCATTTCTAGTTCTACGGCCCAAATTGCTACGCCCGCGTCTTATAGATGGCATGGGTCTAAATGTAAACACACTAAACAAATAAAGTTACACTAACAACAGTTACACAACGCTAACAAAAGTTGGTTTTCAAGACATGTGAAAATTTAAAAACAGCTTGGAAAATGCCGCACTCAGAGGAAATAATAGTGACATACACATCCTTCGTTTCTTTTTTTCCCTTCCTTTTTTTTCTGCAAGTCCTTTTTTTTTCTTTCTATATTTATTTTTTCTTTATAACTTTTCTTCCTACAAACCCTTTTTTCCTTTTATTTTTTTTTCTTCGCTGCCTAGACTTTATTTTGAGCAGGAATAGATAAAATATCCATACAGACTAAACACCAAAAAAAATTAATAAAAAAGAATCGTTTAATATATAAATCCTTTTAAGAATAACATTAAAACATTAAGGGCTCTTAATGTCGCATTTATAAAAAAAAGAATTTTTATCCTTAAGAACAACAAAAAAAACTTTATATCAGAACATAATCAATAGCAATATTAAAAAATGAAACATCATCGAATAAAAACGAAGAAAATGATATTCACGTCCGTTGAGAAGAATGTTTTTAATCAGTATAATCAGCTGCTTAAAAGCAAGTATTTTCTTTCTTTTTTAAACTTCCCGTTATCTATGAATGAAAACCAACTGACTTCGCGTATTTCTTTCTAAACAAATGATAATTTATTACTTCCTGCTATCTTACTCAGTTGGTGTGGGGGAAGGAAATGAAGATTTTTGTCGGGAAAGTAAGAAAAGTGTCGTTTTAACTATTTTCCACGCAGTTTTTTAATTTTTTCTCTCCATAAGAACCATCCTCGTGTCTTAACGAAAATATTAAAAAAAAATTAGCCGAATCGGTCGAGCCGTTCTCCAGTTTTGCGCTTAGCAACGCATTTCGAGCTGCATTTTTATTATAATAGATATATATTTATATGAGTTTAAAAATTTACTTGATATAATGTTACAAATTATTCAACGTTTCTCTAAGTATTTTTCCTTTTATAAAATAATGCATGTTTTCATTTTATTACATTTTTGTTTTAAAATACGCTTTGTGAAATTAAAACCTTGAATTATTTAATTTTACTAGAAACGTTCCATTAGAGCCATGCCGTTATAACATGTTTAAAACAGGATAAATGACGTAACTTTTGACCAAAATTTTATTTTGAATAAAATTTAATTTTTTCTCATTAAAATTTAGGAATTTTAATATTAAAATCTATTTTACTATAATTTTTTTAATAATATAATAGATATTTACACAAAAAAGGCATAAAAATATATTTTTGGGGGAAGAAACAGTCTCCCATAATTTAAATTTAATATAATTATGTTTAAAGTGAAATATGGGGATGAATAAAATATATCCTGGTTATTCTTTGTTTATGAAAATAAATGCATGATTAAAAAATAATTGGCATATGTTTGCTTCATATATATACGAGAATTTTTTTTTCTTTTCAAATAAATAATGTATTTTCTGCATAATAAATATTTCCATTGTCATGCAAAAATTCCAATCCAAGTATAAAACACTAAAATGAATATGTAATCAGGCCGAAAGCGAATATTGATTTTAAAAAAAGTTTATATTTTGCATTAAAATTTTAAATAAGATTCTAATATTAAAAAGATAAGATTTTTTTTAGTTCTTTTTCAATTATCTTGTCCATTTTTATTCCCAAATGAGTTCAAAACCATAATAATGTTTGATATTATCACATTATATCAAAATTCTTCCCCAAATTCCACAAATTTTCAAAATTACTCCTGAAAATAGATTTGGATTGATGAAAAGTTTGTGAATTTCAAGAAATTAAGCATATATTTTAATTATTTAATAATTTTATATTGTTACGTTTTTAGCTTAGCGAATCCGGATTGTTGGACTTTACTTGAGGACTGCACAAACAAATTTATTTACAGCTATTACAGGATGACTTGAAAAAGTAAAACTTCAGATAAGATCAATCCAGCAATCAACAGTCACTAGCAGCGTAAATACAAGTCTATAAACACAGACTGCAAAACAGATATCGTATAGCACAGTTAACAGTAAATCACAGTGAGCTCAATTATACAACGTTAACAGCAAACGTAAACACAGTTTACTAATAACAAGCGAGAGAAGTAATCAGCTCTCTACAACGAATCGCTACTCTTTCGATAGGAACTGCCAAATTGTGGCAACCCGTTCCTTATAAAGCCGAGCCAGTGAACGCCCAGAAGGACGCGAAGCTTCGGAAAGCACCGCGAACGATCCAGAGACCGCCAGAATATTCCCTTCGCCAAATCATGCTTCGTCAAAATGCTTTCTACTTCGGAGGACTTTCACGGCACTCGCCCGCTTGTAACAAAAAAATATATATATATATATATATATATATATAGATATAGATATATATAATAAAAACCCTTTTGTTGACATATAATATTGTTGACATAATCACATATCTAATTTTTTCTGAAGATTTGCCACATATTTAAGAATATTTACTTTCTTTTCCTTTTGAAATATTCTTAATTAGAAAGGGCATTATTATTGTTACATGAGTAGATATCAGAATTCGTCTAAAAGTGTTTTGCTAAATTGATGAAAAAAAATTTCAAAATTATATATTAAACCGATTTTCAACATGTTATATTTCTTTACGAATTCTATAAATCAAAAATTATTGAAACTAGATATATTTTGCTCTTTTACAAAATTACATTTTATTAATATTTATTTATAACTAAAATGATTTTTTAATTTGTTGACTGTTTCTCTGATTACATCTCCACGATTTCTGATTTCAAATGTTTATCAAAATATATGAGTAATTACATATATAAAAGAAACATTAAAATGAAAAGCAAAAAATCAAGCATGAATATACGACATGCAAACATTGCAAAATAAAATACGGGAAGTAAACTGCAGTAGAAAAAAAGGGAGAGAATTACAAAAAAAAAAAAAAAAGCACAAACACACACAAAAAAGGAGCAATTTTAGGAACGACGAAAAAATAATTCATAAATCAATGTCAAATAGAGGTGCTAAAGTCTGAATACTATTATTAAAACACATTGATCCTTTTATCAAAGGATAGAATTAATGCTAATTTCTTAAAAGAAAAATAGTGTTTTCTCAGACAATATCAGAAAATAAAGTTTAAAGATAATATTCTCATTCCAATGTTATGATAAATCAATATGAATGGCAATCTAAAGGTTGAAAAAATTAAAAGGAATGTGCACATCATAAAAAAAAATAAGTACAAAATACAAAAGACATGTCTCTTTATATCCCTATAGCATCAGATTTCAAAATTTCAAATGTATTCTTGCAATTACTTTGCCTTTTCATTTTTATATTAATTGACGGGAAAGACATGACAAACAATTCATAAATATTACATATTTTTTTCAAAAAAATTACTGTTTTAAATATATATCATTAATTAGGAAGCCACATTTTTCTTGTTAATTATTTTTGTTGATTTATTTTGATTTTTTCATTTCCTTATTAATTTGAAGGATATTTACATTGATTCTCGTAATTAATTCTTTTTATACAGCGGATTTCTTTTCAATTAAATAAAATGCTCGCGTTAATTTAACACTTCTAGGCTTCTAGATTTATGTGGACAAATGAAACTAAAAATTAATTAAGGTTAAAAAAATTGAGAGTGTTTATTAAAAAGGAGCAGTATTTCTTCCATTGAATTTAAATTCGAAGTTGAAATTAAAGTTAAAATTGTAAAAAATTGTTCAATCAATTATAAAAGACTGTAATTACAAAAGTTGTTAAATCAATTATAAGAATGAAAAAATATCTTTTCAATAAGTTAAGGTTCTTTTATTTTTATACAGATAACTTCATTCAAATAAAATATGAAGGCACCCATGATTTAACGTTGTTAAAATTATTACTAATGATAAAAAGGCGATGCATATTTCATTTACATATGCAATGTTCTTTACAATATTTGAAATGTGTACATTTTTTACATCATGGATTTTGTTTTTTGATCCCTCTTACTTATTATTTTGATTATATATGATATGTAAGAGAATTTACAAACTGAAAATAAAAATCATAAAACTTTATAATAAACTTTTATTATGAATAATTTTTGTGAAACATTAAAAACCTTTTAAAAAATTCAATATGAATATTTTCTGAAGGAAGAATCGAGAAGACGATTCCGTATAACTTACTTTGCTTACTGACTATCATAATCACTATATTTAAGTCCGAGTAACGATTTAATCCATGGGAGAACGAGCTTTGTCGGCAGATTTTTTTAAAGATCAAATCCTGTTTTTGCTGAAAATATTTAGAAATGAATCACATACTGATTACGAATGAATATTTTTCAATCTTGCTTTATCTTGGATCCATGAGGACCCTCTTACAAATTTCGAGTTAACAGTTGATTATTCTATGGCAACGATGAAAGTACTGCAAAAATTTACGAGATGGTACTATATGGCATTATCTGCTTGAAAAGAGTAAGAAAAGGCTATGATAGTAAATAATTAAAAAGATATTTTTTCGTGTGTATACGTAAAATCGCTTTTTTTTTCTTTCTAGAAAGATACTAATATAAAACTAACTAAATATAAAATTTGGTTCAAATCGTCAGAGCCGTTTCCGAGATATATGAATTGAATTATATATATATATATATATATATATATATATATATTGTTACGTTTTTACCTTAGTGGGTTCGGATTGAATGGACTTTATTTGAGGACAGCTTAAACAAATTTATTTACAGCTATTTACAGTTATGTACAGGATAATTGATAGAGTAACAATTTCAGATAAACACAATCCAGCAATAATCAGTCACTTACAGCGTAAATGCAACTCTTACGTACAATAAACACAGTTTGAAAAACAGCTATAGTATAGCACAGCAACAGTAAATCACAGCGAGCTCAATAACACAGCGTTAGCAGCAAACGCAAACACAGCTCACTAATAACAAATCCTCTAGTCCAGCGAGACGCTTTTTATTTCAGAGCAAACTCTCAGCTCACTCACTCACTCCGGCTACTCGTCCTTATATAGCCGAAGAAGCGAGTGCACCGAATCTCGTGAAAATTCTTAAAACAACGCGCACAATCCAGCGGCTACTAGACTATTCCTTTCGCCAAACCAATCAAGCTGGCGCAAGGCTCCTCGCTAAACGTCGCCATTTTTGGCGCATTTTCGTGCCTCTCGCCCGCTTGTAACATTATATTATATTATATATATATATATATATATATATATATATATATATATATATATTGCTCGTATAAAGTTATAAGATGCTCTAAAGTCATTAAATGTTTTAACTTGTCGAATCGTGAACCATTGAAATAATGGCAAACTTTCTGACACAAGTAATCTGACACTCCCTACTTATGTTTCGTATATTCCATCCAGATGAGATTTTAGCAATTTGTAAGCCAAAATATGGTCTTACAATGTTAGTACAGTATAATTGCTGATTATTAATATACATTAATTCATAAAGTATTAATACTAAATTTTTATCTATATATAAGCTTGTAAAGTTCCCTACTTTAAGAATTTTGCAAACAGTTAATTTTAACATTTTGTTCTTGAAAGTAAAGTCCATGAACAAAAATGTAAAATTTCTATTCATATTATAATACTTCTTTTTAAAGAATGAAAAGATAACTAGAACATAAATAAATAAATACTACGCAATAATTATGAAATTGAACTTTTTTTCTTTTGCTTATAAAAAATAAGGCTTAAAATGGACAAATAATCTGGTTGAAAAATAATGGATCAAATCAATGTTTAGAGAATGTATAAGATAGGTAAAAACAGTCAAACACAAAATAAAAATTGTAAAGAAAATTGCCATTCCGAAACATTGAATCGCTCGGGGGCACCTAATAATTGAGGATGAAAAGCTTCCGGCATGGTGATTGGTTCTCGCCATCCTTGTGGGCACAGAAAATATTGGGAGGCTGGCTAATCCCCTCGCTGACGAGATACACTTCCCAAGGGAAGGGCTATACCATAGCCGTTGATGATCCTTAGGACCCAAACCCCAGTTCTCGTCAGAAATGCTGTTCTGGTTATTCAGATTTTTCCCGTTCCTTTGGATATGTAGGAGTTTCCAGTTGAAAGTTGGAAAACATTGAATGTAAAAAATTCATTAATTTTAAATTTCATCAGTTAGAAGTAAAGGATTATCTAGTATACTAGTTAAAACTCTCTTTATCAGGTCTTTTCAAAAGGTTCTATCTTTTTTAAAAAAAGTGTATTAGCTATTTATTGTTTCAGTATTGTAATAGCAAAACGGTTTACAAAATTATTTCAGTACGCTCCATAATTTAGTATATAATATTCAGTGGAATAATATACAATACACCTTTTATTCTGTTTACAATATAAAAATTTGGACGAAAAATTTGAAAGTTTTAAGACACAATTTTTTGAAGAAAACTGAATTTAAACATTTTTTTCCTTGTGAAATGTAGTAGCAAAAAGTATCTTCCTAGGATTTGTTTCAGATGTACCAGAACGAAAATTCAGGTGTTAGTCTGTGTTCAACAAACAAAATTAAAGAATGAAAAATTGGAAGCTTAATAAAGAGAGGATTTATATCATTCTTTGGAGACGGGTCGTTTGGTGATGGCCTTGGTCAAAAATATTTTATTAAAGAATCTTATATAAGGGAATTTACGTTATATAGAATGAAATAAAATCTTGCAGAAAAATCAAGGCTTACCTTGAAAATTTGACTCAAATTAAGGATTTCAGTTTCAGTCGTTTGGGGTAAATTCGTAAGCAGGATCTCAAAATCCTTCAGGAAAGCTAAGCCTTCCTCTCCTAAATAAAAGTTTGTCTGGTTGAAACACCACAAATTTTATAAAAGCAAAAATTTGAAAATATATGCCACATTTCTAGAAAGGGGAAAATGGTCTTCAAACAGCCTTAGAGTTTCAGAACGTAAGACGACTTTTTTTAATAATAAATAAATAAAATTTTAAAAAACAGAAAAGTAAATTAGTTTAGTCTCTTCTCTTCAAATATTTTATCTGAAACTAGGAATTCTGTAGAATTTTATAAAAATTTAATTCGTTCAAACAAAGGCTAATTCAAATCAAAGGCAAATTTTGATTTTCTAAAGAAGTAATTGTTAAAGCTATATATAACTGCTAGAAATTCAGCCGTTTGTCATTAGAATAACTGTAGTGGAATGGAGACCGATAAAAGTCTCTAAAGATTGTGTCCGGCAAATTAAAGATTTAAATCAAACAATTTATTAAGAGGAAATTTTTTAAAAAACATGAACTATGTACAGGTATGATGAGAAAAAACGTAAATATACAGACGGTCATTATAGTACTTGAGAATCACCACTAACATTGCAAACATAATGATTCGTATTTATATCATCTCTTAATTCTTGTATTTGCATAATAGCTGAGGTTATCGCCTTAAATATCAAATATTACACCGATTAAACAGCTACATGTTTAATATCCAACGAATTGATTAACAGAAACTAATTATTCACAATAGCAGTTTAAAATTGCTTTGCATCATTTTAGATTGAAGTACGAGAGACAAAAGAATTTGGAATTCAGAATCTTTATGCAAAAATTATCTAACAGGTGAATACCGGTGAATTGAAAAGAAATTGGCATTGGTTAATTTTTTTATAAAATACAATTTTATTACTTATATTATTTTTATAATTTTTTTTTATTTTTTATTTATAAGATGCATAATTTTATTGCATAAGATTCTAACAACTAATGAACTATTTAAAATTTCAAACTCTTTTAAAAGTTTATTGGCAGCAGCATTAAACGAATGCCTAATAAAATCTCAGTATTTTCAATTTGTCTTAAACGTTTGGAAACAGTTTGCATGCTTATGTACATCATAAAACAGAGCAATATATCTAGAAATATGTAAATAGTCGTTAGGAACTGCAGTATTTTCTATGATATTTCTCATTTCTACATAATAAGGAATGTATCACGGAGAAGAATCTTTAAACTTTAGACATCTTCATTTGTGAACACTCATCTTCGAAATTACTGCTTTCAAAGCTCATAGCTCAAAACTGTAATTGGCTATGAAGATGAAATTTCTCAATATATTTTCATTCTAAATTGCAAATTACTATCAAATTTTGAACAGGTATGGCTTACTTTTAATTTCCTTACATTGATATGTCGATGTCTCTGTTCTAGGGTGTATGGATATAATAAATCAAAACTACAAAAATTAATGCAAAGTAAATTCTATACATAATTTTATTGTCAGAACTATACATTTATATCGATTTCGACAGCATTTCAGCACGATAGCTAGCTCAAAAACGCAGTAAGCTAGATGCATGTTTAATAGTATAAAATCCTTTAACCAAAATTATATCTCAGTGCCATTTTATGAACACACTCTGATAATTGAATGCAATATTGTTTGAAGGAGCGTACTCGCTTCTCTGCTCTATACGATGGCATGTCGATGTCCTGAAACAAGGGTAGCACGCCTTCCCCATGATCTGAAAGTCCTATGTTCGAGTTTTGGTCCGGAAATGGTTGTTCTTTATGTGTTCTATATGTAAGAGATGTTAATGAGCCCCCCCCCCCCCCCCTGTAAAAAAAGATTGTGCAAGCGAATGTGATGCGTGAGTATTTAAGACGTATTTTTGGACCTAGTTGGTGCTACTTAAAAACTAGAGTCACCCTCTTGGCTTAAAATCGCTGACTGCGTCAGAGAGCTTATCCATGAAAAGTGCCATCAAAAACAGCAATAACAATGACGTTTAAAGCAAATCGAGCCGTATTTTATTGTGAAATTATAATAGAAATTCAAAAGCATAACAGTTCTACATTTTAGTCTCAATCAGTTTAACTCAAAAAAAAAAACTACCAGGTGCTTTTTTCTTTTTCGAAGTTATTTTCATAGACTTTCAGTGCCTTGATAATTAATAAATTTGTTGAATTTTTAATGTTTCAGATTTAAATGAACTCAAACTTCATGCTTCGAGGCAATATAAGTGTTGCTCTTACTATAAGACATCTCTAAGTGCCAGTGTTTCGTCTTTTTTAAGCACTTGAACTCCTACCACAGCTTTATTCTTACTGAAATTGTAGTTACTGACAGGAAGCAAGCTAGGTAAAACCTTTAGTAATTTTTTATCTCTTTGGATCCCGAAAGGCCGTACACATTCTATTAGAGGCAGGCAGCTTCAATTACAGTTCTAATTATGTAAAATCTACAACTTTTGAGTGGAATTTTAAGGAATCATAGAGAGATCCAATTGCGCCATTAATAAAAGGATTCTTTCAAAATAGCACTTATTGGGATAAACACACTTGCAGAACGTATTTACGAATTCGACATTCATTTTCAACTGATAGAGGGGTTTTTCGTATGATTATATCCCCAATGCCTCTTAAACTGGCAGCATTAAAGACACATATTAATGACAAACGCATATACTCTGCTAAAATCCAGTAAATATACATATTAGATTCAGTTATAGCATGGGCAAAGTCATACGTTTCTGCTAAAATAGCTCTGAATATAGGTGCCCATTAAAGTAACTTCTCAAAGCAGTTACGTAAAACTTTGAGGAAAGTTTGCTTCGAACCTTATAGGTAAAGTGCAAGAGGCAACATGTATTTAGAAAAAAATGCTAGTTTGTTTGTTTTTTATAATTTAAATGCAGAAAATCCTGAAGGATCTGATAATTATGTTTTAGTTTCTAAATAATGGGGGTCTGATTTTCTCAATTTACTAAAAATGTTTTATTTCCAATGTTGTAAAATCACATATTTTATTTCAAATCCTGTATCTGAACAACCCTCTATTCAAATCCTAGATCTGTAATAACGCACTGAGTACAAAATTATTAATTCAAATGATTTCAAATATTTAAGATGTTTTTTCTAGAAGCCGAAATATAATTAGTAATAGGATTATGGCAATATGTGTAATTTAAAAAATGAAATCTGTGTGTACTTGTTCAAAATGTGTATTCTTGTTACTTTTCTTTTAATTATACTAAATGGAGATAATAATGAAATCCATTTTATAAAGGGGAATTTGAAACTTGTGATTATGAAAGCCATAAAAATATTTTTAATACATAAGAAATTATCGCATGAAAATAAATCAAGCGATTCATATATCGTTGCTATGACTACTTAATTTTATCATATGCCGTTCTAGTTTACATAAAATCTGCCGTCTTAGGTAAGCGACCTTAGGTGATGGAAACTTTCGTTTAAAGGGTGAAATATTTACAGAAATTTTTCCTTTTCGTCTGACTACAATTTGAATTTGTGAAATCCTTCTCAAAAGAGCCCATCATGCTTCTCAAACTATTCCTGTCGAAAGATTTATATATCCATTTACTATGATAAAAGTAATTGCTCTGATAGAAATTTAAATTAAAAAATTGACATAGAAATTTTACATTTTTACTTTTATGGCCACTCATAAACCATGCATAGTTTTAGAAATCATTTTTGTAAAACTCAAGTAATTCAGAGATCCATACAAAGATTATGATTCAGTTATTAAAATATGCTTATAAAAAATTAGAATAAACAGTTTTCCGTTCTGCATTGGAATATTTGTGTTTCTTTTATTTTGAATATTACGTACTGTATATCAAGGTATCAAAACATTACATTTGTCTGAACGTTTTTGACAATTTAAAATTGATTTAATAAAATACTGATAAAAATTTGATACATAGCTTAATGCTTGAAAAAAATGACAAATCCTCACTTTTCATCACGCATTTAAGAGAATTTACGAAAAATGGGAGAGAAAAAATTTAAATATTAAATCTTTCCCAAACAATTCTGTTCGTTGCCAAATCACTTCGTGCTTAAAAGCTGAAAGTTTTTATTCTCCTCATAGTGGTGTTCCTTTAGCTCTTTTAATAAAGTAATTACAAAAATCAGTTAGTTAGCAATTGTTCTATGTTTTCAAACTTGGCAAAGATTATGTGGTCTTAAAAAGATTTTCTTCTTTAAATCCTTCCAAGCGGATGCCTCTTTTTATAAAAATGTAATATTATTGTGACTAGAAAAGGTTGAAAATAATAAACGAAGCTTCCCAGCTTGCTGTCATTGTATCCGTTTTTAAGGAGAAAAAAATTTGCTAAGTAGTGATGACAAGCAACGCTTATTTTGCTTTTTAGCGTATTACTTTGCGATTTTCATGACATTATAATGCTCTTTCCCTTCCACTCCTCTTAGCAATGTGTGGATGAGAATGTGAAAGTGACATGCAAATCTCTTTTCATCCTTTCTAACTTTAAGTCCCATACAGAAGAAGAAAAGTAACTGGTACCCTTGTCTTCTTGCCAGAAGATATATTTGTTTATTTTCGGTATAAACATTACTTGTTGGCTTAAATTTTCCCCGCAAGCTGCTTTTATAGTGCACTGTTGAAGTGAGCAAGAAGCTAATTCTTAAAGTAACCGTTAAATTTAGGGTCGGATTTTAATGGTGGGTGAATTTTCTTCTTGGGAGTAAACAGTTGAAATTTTATTTAAATATGAAAAATTATAACTTTATATCCTTTTTTCAAGATACTTACTTTAATACACTTCTAACGTGTTTATTCATTTATATTTATCGAGTAAAGCATTATGATAATGTATTTTCATAGGTCTTTCCAACATTATTTTTTTACCAATTTTAAGATACGAGACTGAACATTATACACTTAATTTAGCAGTATGAGATTAAAACTGAAGTTTTTATTATTAGTATAACAAATATTAATTATTATGATAACTATTTTTCAAGCAGTTATTCCAAAAACGTTTTCAATTACTCTGCTGATGGCTAATAAGGGCTCTTCCTGTAAAAAAAATCTATAAGTAATAGGACTATAAAAAATTAAATCGAACTTTGCTGGAGAAAATATTATATTTTAAAGTGACAACTGCTGTTGACAAGTGTAGTCATTACAAAGTTGATTAATACATTTTTTGCATCGTTATATGAAATCTCGGGTCATTTGTGAAACTTCTTTCTGATCGTTTCTTTTGTGTTTCTGACTTCAAAAATGTATCATAGTATACGAAAATGCATTTGATACAAAAAATATTCTAAAGGGAAACAGTTTTCCTTAGGATGAAATTTATGCCTAGGAACTTTAATTAAATTCATGTACTAAATTTACCATAACTTAATTGAAATTCGATTACAGGAAAAATTTGTTTTTATCTTGTCACTATATTATTAATGCTAAGTAATATTTTACATATTTGAAATAAGACGTGTAAAACGAACTTCCAAAAAAGATACAATTTATAATTAATGGTAATCATCCTCTCTTTTTTTTTCTTCTTATTTATATTAACTCTTTGCGCTCGAATGTCTTATCTCAGTTTCCATTCAAGACGATGCACCATTTGTACGTTTTATTTATATATATTTTTAAATTTTAATTGCTAAAAATAACTACAGAATATTAAAAGGATATAAATTCCTTTTTCAAGAAAACTCAGCTTAAAACAGTTGCATACATATATCTTTTGGTGTAACAAACCAATCCATGTATTACGTGAATAATTATGCATCGAATTATCTTTCCGAGTGCAAAGGGTATAATATCATTTTCGTGAGAATTTCATTACTGTGTTTGATAATGGTGATATTCTGCGATGGAAAAATGCTTTAAAATATATTCAAAATTATGCTCAGTTAAATGGAAGTAGATCAGGCAGTGATTATTGTTTTATCGTGGAACACTTTTTCCTATAATAAATTTATTATAAATACTTAAAAGAGTGTGACAATAGTCGTTACATAAATTTATAAATCTTATCTCATTTCTTCTTTTTTTTTCTTTCTGGTGAATTTTAAATCAAAATTCGTATTCACTATATTTTTAATTTCTGAAAATTAATTTTATTTAAAAATAACAAACTAAAGCGATTTGAAGTAAACACGCTTAACCATTCTCAGGTTGTTTCTTCCAATCCTAGAGCTCCAGTAAAAGTTCATTAAATAAAATCGCTTCTGTGTAGTGACTATTATTACGAAAACACTGCTTATCCCAATTCTTCGCTGTCTTCTTGGTCCTCCCTATCAACAAATGTCTGTAAAATATAATCTTTCGTCTTCCATGTTCTCTTTCGAAATGATGGAAATTATACAGTTCTACAGTTGCGAAATTTCACCCTGGAAACCAAAGCAGACGAGGATTTATATTTGAAAACAAGATGGAGGGGGGGGGGTAAGGGATCGGAGTGATTGACAGTTGGCTCATTTGCATCGAATGGGATGATGGTGAATGACCTTGCTAAATGAATGGTTTTAAAAAAAAGAATGACGTGAAGTACAATGGAATGATCGTGAATACCGGCTACAGATTTTGCTAGTCAGTTAGAAATGTAAAAATATTTTGCAAATTTACATACTTTTTTTTCGTTCATGGACGGTAATAATTCATTTAACCGTCAATATGATGCTTTTGATTTGTCTTGCATTTTATTTAAACCCTTTGCGCTCGGAAAAGTAATTCGATGCATAATTATTCAATATACAAGGGCTTGTTTACTGCTCCAAATTCATGTGTGTGTTTGAAATTGAATTTGTTCGTCTTTTTACCGTTTTATATGTATTTTCAACAATCAAAATTGAAAAATAAATAAATGAAACGACAAAATGATGCACCTTCTTGAATGGTGCCCAAGAGGCATCATCGAGTGCAAAGGGTTAAAATCCTCTTCGTTACCACATGAAGGAATTACATGTTATTTATTTTTGTTAATAATTGCACTTAATATCACGATGAATATTTTGATTATAACTCAAATAAAGATATTTTATTTGGCAAAATATATGAAAGAACTTATAAACACACATGTAAGGTGCATTCTTTTCAAAATCAAAAAGTATACTCTAAAGAATGGTCCTCACTTTCCTCGTAATAAAGATGCATTATGAAAAAGTATCTTCCATGCGAAAATAATACGTAAACGTTAGTTTCACCAACAGAAATCTTAATAAAGGGATTTGGAGATTTCGTTTTATTCAGTTCTTCGAAATTTAAAACACAGAGCTCGCATTATTTTGTAAATGAAAATATATATTATTTTGGAAATTTAAACTACTGAATGAAGAGCCCTATCTTCTTTTTTTAATTATTTCTCTCACGCAGCATTTACTTTACAAAACGAAAAAGATTTTGCTCTTCTATGAATCATGTTTTCAATTCTTAATTGAAACAGGAAATCTTTAAACTTACATATACGACAATTATTATTTGCCATTACTGTATTTGCACAGAGTAGGAAGTTGGTTGATGGTACCCTAAGCCTACTTGAGTTTAGTAAAACATTATGCGTAAGGAATTGTAATTATCTTTTTGTATTTATGATTATTTATAGAATTTTTAAAAGAAAGACCAGTGCAGTTTAAGAGATTTTTCTGCCTCAAGGGAGCTTTTAGTTTTCACCTAATTAATTTTTAAATACTTATTTCTAATTCATTTGAATTATCTGCTAGAGTCAGTATATTTACTGAATTTTAGGAGAAAAAATTGAACCTCATGATAAATTACCCATTAAAGTCCTATTTCCAACTCTAATGAGCTCTTTACACACAAAAGATGTATTAGGGAATACTAAAAACTATTTCTGAGAGAATTGAAAATCCGAAGTCCATAATTTAAAACTAATTATATTCAAATTTTAAAAATATATATTGTCATTGAAAAATGGAGAAATAACTGTTCTCAAAAAATTTTAGAAAACGAGAGTCTCAAATAAATGAAAATAAATAATTTCATGACTTTGTATCCCAAATCGAATGATATGGTCGCTATTGTGCATGCTTGCGAACCTGAATGTGACAAGTTTAATCCCAGCAGCCAAGATTATTCTTTTTTCTTCTACCGAGTTGTATGGCTAATTGTTCTAAAATTTGAATTTTCTCCCATTGGTATCTTTATAATTAGTTCTTTTGATCCCTTGTTCCATTTTCTCAGTATATTTTAAAAATATTTTTAAATTAAGAAAATCCCATTTTTTTGCTTTTTTCTATTACCAAAACTTGAATGTCCTCAAAATTGAATGTTATATTCAGAATATCACTTTTATTATAACTAGTTTAAAATATGAGCTCTCTTTAGGTGCGGGTTGACCGAAAAATACCTATTAGCAATAAGCTATCTAATTCCTTACCTGGTTTTGGACTTCCTTTCTCTGAAATTTCAAATAGGATAAAATTTTGTCGCATACCTTTCACAAAGCACAAAGAAGAGATATCAAAATAATTCAGTAATCTCTCGGCATATATAAACCATTTGATTGATGCGACTACCGAAAATGTCTTTGTTAAAAGATCGTATTACAGTATAATAAAAAAGCAGAGTAGAATGTTTCATCCCGGCTGTTTGAAGTTGCATTTAAGTCGAAAATAGTATAATAGACAGCAAATATTCTGCACATGGAAAAAGATTTGATGCTCAATTACGAGCATTTTGAGTAAAACCAGTCTCTGAAAACCAATATGTAGCAACAGCAAAATATTTTGTTCATAAGAACGATGAAATGAAAGAGTCAATTTGTAAAATAATTAATTTATTCGACCGAAATAAAATGAGTCAAACTTTTTGGCGTTTTTAAAACCAACTTTAGATGGATATTTTATAAATCTTAAGACTGCACTGCAACTGATTTTTTTTCTAGAATGTCATTTGACCACTAGCTATGATATTATGGAGTCATGTCACTGTCATATAAAATAAAAGGAGAAAAGGACTTATTTTATGCAGTTCATAACTTCGATTTCGATCCAACATTTTTCTTGGGTGTCTATACTTAATTTTTAAAGGAAGGTAAAAAATATAGTATCCTTTCAATTCAAGTTTGGAAATGTACTTTAAGACAGCTATGGGCAACTTGGTAACCCAAGTACAGAAGTTTGAGAAATAATGAAATTGTGGTGATAACCATTTCCATCATTGAAAGCTGCTTCGCATTTATTCGCAAACATTTTGATTCAATGAGTATGGGCGCAGCTTAGCCAAAGATGGCTTTTTTTGTCATAAAACACTAAATCAAAATCTTCTTTATTGGTACAAGTTTGCACTACATAATATTCTTTGGAAAGAAGCCGCAAAGCAAATGTAAATTTTATGAGCGAATCCTACGTGAAGTTTATTCTCACTGGTTATTCTTAGTCTTAACTTGTAATTGGATAAGTATTTTTTGTCTGTTTTTAATTGGTTAAGTTTTAAATTGGAATATTAGCAGAGTTTAAGACTACAAATTTAAGGGTCAAAATTATATAAGAAAGCCATATATTCTGTCCAGAGTTTAAATTTTCAAATAATTGGGCTGAGTGCTTTTAAGTTTGTCAATGTATATTTTTCGTTTACAGTAGCAGTATATATTTATGCTTATTTTCACTCTGAAATGGTGTATTCTAAAGCCTTTGATCTATTTTTTCTTGTTAATAAGCATTATTAAAGAAATTTAAGCTTTTTTCTGCAGAGGCTTCAGAACTTATTTCTCTCTTTAAGATTACTACCTTTATTTTTAAAAAATGACTTATTTCAAACTGGGAACAAATTCCATATTGGGAATCACCCTTTCTCTTCAATAAATGTTTCGTATTTCAAGTCTTCGAATACTTCTCCATTTTCTATTGAATATAAACTAATTTCCGACGCATGGATTAACTGGGCAAAAATTTTCTAATCAATTGAATGTAGGAGGTCTAAGAAAGTTTATAAAATAAAGCGATTGATATAATACTGGGCCTCATCCAGGTATTGCCTAAAATAAAGCGATGGATATAATACTGGGCCTCATCCAGGTATTGCCTTTCATCTTATAATTTTAATATTCTGAATTCTATTGGATTCTTTTGAGATTTTCCTGAGAAATTTTTATCCTAGCTCAAAATGGTTGAGCTCACTATTCGAGCATATATTAGCGGCATAAACCTGATTTATGCTTTATTTGCATATTTATCATTTTGATGTAGTCGTAGGATTTCTCTATTATCAAGAACATCTCGACAGCCTGTAGTTTTCAAATAATATCTTTAGAAAAATCTATTGAGTCGGTATCAAGTGAAGAGTGTTCCAAAATTTATAGTATTATAAGGCGTCTTGTAATTCAATTTCTCTTCTCAAAGTCCTCTTCCAAACTATCCAGTGTGTTATATTTTCCATACCGAGGATATATTCAACTTTACACCAAATTCACCGATAATGAAATAGTGAAAGTGAATACTAAAGTATAATCCATACTTAGCTGATTTGCGAGTTCATGGGAATCATTCGAAGGAATGACTATCCCGAAGTACCACATTCACTTCTGTGAAGTGGGAATAGTTCTAATACAAATCAAATATTCACACATAGTACAGTCAGTATTAAAGTATCCGCACTTTACAAGAGCTTCATCAAATCTTGGCTAGATCCCTTTGTAAAACTTTTTCCCCGTATGGTGTGAAATCTATTAGTTTTTGAGAGCTAATTTGGATATTTGAAATAAGAAATGGCATAGCTCAAGCAACAAGCTAAGAAAGTCATTGATACAAAAGCTTTTGTTTTTGTATCAATATGTATAAAAATAAATTCTGCATATAATACTCAATATCATCTCTTGCCCTTTTGTTTGGATTGGCATAAGAAATGAATTAAATTTTATCATACCACAACGTTTCACAATTGAAACTATTCGTTTTGAAGAAAGTAAAGGAGTATAAAACAGCCTCCTGAAATCTTCATTGTATTCTCACTCATGGGGTTTTAGATTTTCCAATTTCAGCCAGTTTTTTAAATCGGAATTTTCAGGAAGAACTTATTATTTCTACACTATTCCACGTTTTGCTTCGTTTCTCGCATTCTATTCTAGATGAGTATGGGGTTTTTAGTTATTTATGTTGAATTTTCGCAAAAAAAATCTTATTGAAATTTTGTAGTTTCCATAATCCATCTGTTTCAAATCTTATGCATATCCTTAGAAGTGCCTCATATTGAACTATTGTGGATTTTCAAACTCGTATTAATATATTTTAAAGATTTTACTATCTGTTTTAGCATTCTATGAAGTCCAAAAGCAATTAAAGCATTTTAAATCTTCATTTTTTGTAAACACATCTAACTTTTTATCTTCCACATTTTTGCTTTGTGCTTTCTTTTATTTCTTAGAATGCCTTCTTCAATGGGGAAATTAATCATTTAAAAACTTTCTTACATTATTGAAGATATTAAGGCTGATCGAATGCATTTTTGCATACCGATACGTGCTAGACACAACTTCAGGTGCGAAATTTTCTCTAATCGCTAAAAGGGGTAACAATTACGAGACAATTAGAAGTAATTCGGTTCGTGCCATATTGAACTAATCTTTCCTTTCATCTTTTAAGTGCATTAAGTCGCTTAGTTTTTATGATATTGAAATTGAAGGCGATTCAGAAATGTTGCTTACAGATGTAGACGTAAGTGCATCTTATTATTTTGGTACATCACCCAGCCTAAACACTTTAAGATGTATAAACCTTCTCGTTGTAGTTTATTTATAGATTTCTACTCATAAAAAATTGAGAACTTTTGATAATATGTGTATCTTTTGCATATTTGTAAACGGTTTTACATTGTAAGTGGAAATGTTTTGTAATTATTTTACATAAATTTTCTCCGATTCTGTAACTTTTCTCATTTTATTAAATTATTTCAGAATTTTGAAAATTGTTCAGCTAAAAATAAAATTATATGCTATTATTTAACATGATTCGGCTTGAAACATTTTCTTAACTAAATGTGCTCCCATAACTATCCAATATTTAATTAACGTTTTTGATCTGCATTCGAAATCTGGAAAAATTATTCATAAGAATAGTAATTTACGAAGCAAATTTAACAGTAGAATTCTTTTCATCTCTTAAATTAACGTTTTACAAAAATAATTAGATTCCTGGTCATTTCATAACCAAAAATTGCATTCTTTGGGTATTAAAATGTTATCTACTTATTTATGGAAGTAGAGCAGATTTTCTCATGTAACAGATGTCCGTACTTTTTAAAATAAATTTTTAAAAAGTCAGAAATTTATTTAGTTTATGAATTGAAAATATATTGTATATATATTTGGGAGAATAAAAAAATTTATTAAATTGATTAAAAGTTATTACGAGAAATGAAATTTTGTTTATTTGATATACCAGGAAATGTACTGAATGCACTCTGGTGGAATACAATTTCAACGCAAACCACAAGTATTTTTCTTAATGCAGAATAGTTGATTTTAAATATTGAACTATGTTGCATTAAAATAATAAATATAAAGAAATATGTTAAAATTAGCAATTGATAAATGATTTCTTTTGCCTTTACTTTAGATGAAAGGAATTCAGTCTTAAGATAAATGTATGCAGAAAACTGATTTTTTCTTATCAAGTCTTCTCCAGAGAAACTGACTTGCTTCCCTTAACCTGTCAATAAATACTTGCCAGTGTATATACATATCCTGTAATTCTATATCCTTCCTCTTATTACATCCATCTTTCAAAGTATTTATTCAAATATTTCTACTATCAGTAGGGATTTTACTTGCTGAAGCTAACTTCACACAATCTTTCTCAAATTGAAATCGCTTTGAACCCTTTTCACCATAGCAAAGATTGTATCTTATTTATGTAAAGACTTTTATATATTCCAAAATCGACATGTTTTTTACCTATTACAAAACTTTAAATCTTTTTTGTGCTATTTTTGGGTAGTATACGACATTGATCCGCATTTATGTGCAATTATCCTTGACTTATTTATGTTTCATCTTAAATATTCAGTCTTATGACCCGCCTGTTTTATTACAGGATTTTGATAGTGGCTTGAAACAAAATAATTTTTGCTTCATATTTTCAAAATGTATCCAAATAAAATACAAAATATGAAACAATACTTTCTCTAATACTAAGTATAGGTAAAAAGCCCGTATATTTCAAAAATGTGAATCGGTCTGCTTTTTCAAGAATATACCAGTTGAAAATAAAATATCGACTTTCTTGAAGAAGAAAACTGAATTTACGAAGGTTAAAAATTAACTTTATCAAATTATTCTTCAGAAAACTTTCTATTTTAGAATACGTTTGAATTTCTATTTTAGAATATTTTAGAATACGTTATTTTAGAATACGTTCTATTTAGAATACATATACCGAATTTATATACTACTCCTCTGCGTATTCAATTTTATTTTTATTCGTAAACAAAAAGTCTGTTAATAAAATTTAAATGCCTGAAAAGAATGTCACCTTCATGCGAGATAAAACTTCGATTTAAGAATTTAATATCATTGCTTTCCTTCTAATACTACATCACTCCTTGTGTGTTATAAATTTTGTTATATTATCTTTTATTTTCTGTATTTTACTTAACTCTTATATATATGGAATTTTTTGTAGTGAAATGCCTGTCATTGTTTTAAGTTCCGAATTATTGATTTCTTAATCTACTAACGCTACTATTTGATGTACCATTCTTGGGAAGTTGAAAATTAACATGGCATAAATTTGTTTTTATCCGTGTTACATTCTTCAATTATATTTTACATTGCTGTATGTAGTAGCAAGTTGGAGATGAAGTGAGTAGTACTACTAATGGCTCAAGTTTGCGTTAGTGTTATTTACATTTTGAAGATAAAAAAATTAAAGTACTGCTAAGTAGACATTAAGCTCCTTTTGATTTGTTGGATCTTTTTAGATAATTCCATGTAAATAGTTTCTGCATCTCAATAAAAAGCTTATCTAAGACATTTATTCATAAGGATTTTGACAAGTAGACTCCAGCTTGTTAATAGATTTCCAATTACGAATGTATGCTATTTAAATAATTTTCTCGATTCCTAATGTTTATTTAATTGCTTACACTTTTGTTTAATAAATATCTAAAAATGAAATCTGTGTTTTCCTTGGTCATGTTTCTATTAATTCCTATTTTATAAAGTAGTTTAGATCTTTATTTTTAGAAAGTGAGTATTTAAATTTATTTTGTCAGTAGACAAAAAAATGCACTATCAATAATTGATTATTTAAAACTTTAATCAGATTAGTTATACTTTGAAAGAATTTTCACTCTTGCCACATATACAATTTATTTTCCTTCATATAATGTATATTCGAAAATCGGCTTCAAATTCTCTCTCATTAGCTTTGAACGATATATTGGAATATAACCTTTTGCACTACTGACAATCTGCCGTTAAAAGTGGTTTTCTAATTCTGACGAACTCCACAAACCTCAAATAAATTATCTGGTAAAATTTTTAATTTTATGGTTATCTATACTCCATATCTAAATCAAATCTGCTTAAATTCCAATAACAAAATTGAAATTGACATTAAAAATTAGGGAACTGCAAAGTACTTAATAAAATGAAACAAGAAGAAAAAAGTACAGCTTTCAGTCTTACAAGTTCTAATGGCGAGTTCGAATAAAAAGGACCAGTTTCCTCAAGTGAATGCAATTGGTTCTATTCTAGCCTACAAAAAGGAATTTTTTTTCTTGCAACTGCAGAATTTCTAGTATCTGCAATCTTGATGTATTAAAGAATTGGAATTTTTTATTTAAATTTTATTTAATTCGATTGTACTTCTTCCAAACCTGTTCAATTTTCATCGACATTGAAAATTATTGTTCCCGTTTCCTTTTTCATACAGGAAATTTGCTTAGGTATAAATATATTGACCCTTCAGGTTGCTGTTATTGAACGGGAATTAAATTAAGGAAAATCTACAATATTTATTCTTTTGACCAGATATAAAATTGGCTGGACATTGCCGAAAATTGCAGTTCATGCCATTTCTTTGCGGTGGTTCAGGAAAACTATCAAATTTATAAAAACAATGTCTTGCCCAGATTCAAGCTATTTTCAACGAAATATCAAATTCTTTAAAAGTTTCATGGCAAGTTATTTACTATTAAACCGCCCATAACTGGCAACTATTGTGAATAATAATACACTTTCTCTATGGTAACAAGCCCAGTCCAAGAATAGAGGGCTTAACAGCACGCAACATTCTCAGGTAATCATCCTACCAATAATTGATTGTGTCTATTCCGTTTAAAGGGAATTATTAGACAAGAGCGGTCGATGATATTGTCCACATATGACGCTATCCTTAAGTCTATGAATATTAATTTGTCAAAATTGTTTAAACTAAATTCAATGATAAATGCTACTTTGATTAGGAAAGTGCCGATATATGTACGCTAACGAAATATAACGTATATCGCATACTTATTTACTTTGAGTGAAATATTGCGTTAAAAACTAAATATTTTGTAAACTGTGAGTAAATGTTCTGAAATTAAGATCGATTTTTAATTTTTTAAATAATAAATGCTGCGAAAAGATTCTACACGTCAAATTTGCTGTTTCTCGAAGAATTTGCCCCTAAAAATAGCTTTGAAGTTTCTTTGTTGTGTCAAATATCCCTACTATTTTAATGTTTTAAAATTGAATCCCAGTTTTGTCAAATTCGTGTAACGCACAATATCTTATCATAGATTGAAGCTTAAAAATTCAGGAATGCTTCAATGCCTTAATTTATGAATTTACACAACCTCTTCATTAGATGATACTTCTTATTTCGGACGTTTATTTTAATTTCAATAATACCTTAAAAGATACTTGAAGTACTGAAGATTTCCAAGACTCTGAGTTTTTAATTGCTTTATATTTTCACTTAATTACGGATTTCAATACTAAAAATTCCATAATATTTAAATACACCAGACACGTCACTGTTTATGAAGGGATTAATTCATTTTTAGCTCGTATGTAAAAGAATGATAATAGATAATTTACTACTAGCTTCACAAATATTTAGCTACCTGTAATTACAATTGTTTTTTAGATTCAGATGGGAATTTTTTTCGGAGAACCACATGATCAAATATAGATAGCATACACAAAATATTCCCTCAGATTCATGAAAGTCAGTTTGAAATTTCTCTTAGTGTTGGGACCTCTGACTTGGCCAAAGAAACAACGGAGGATAGCAGTGGTCATGGAACAGTTTCACTTTTAAATATCTAACTCATTTTCAATTTAGAATAGGAAAACCAGAGTTTGCATGATATAAAATTATTAGTCTGTTTGGAGTACACACACTATCTTTCTTTAATACGCCCCCCCCCCAAAAAAAACTTTCAGGTAAAAGTAAATCTTTGAAATATTTGCTATTCAGAAGCGAAATCGGACAACTAATTTTATTCGTTTTAGAAAGCTTTTTTTTCAAGCAGTTGTAAGTTAATTAGGAAACTGGTGCATAGTCTTTGTGCCAAATATACAAACTTCTAAATTTTACCTCCAGTTGCACCCATAAAATGAAGTAGTCAAAGAAATAACATTTCCTAATCCTTCATAACTAAGAAATCTTAAATTTCCCTTTTAAATTCGCTGAAATCACAACTCGCACTTACTTCACTTTTACTTTTCGCATGTAAATTCAAGATGGTGCTATTGAAATTATGGACATATTCTTATTACATGCCAAAGCAAAATTCCGCTTATGTAAAAGATTTTCCGATTGATGGGGATGATCTATTTCAAATATCATGTGGTTACTATATGCTATATCCAGTTAGCGGAATTTTCATCCCGATAACTGGATAACTCAATGATTGGTTGATTTTATAAATCAATAATTTAAAAAACAATTTTTTAAATCAATTCCTACTTTGAATATTTGCAAAAATTTAGGAAGTTAATTTTTTTAATTTTAGTTGTCGTTGGAAGTCCTCTGCAGGAATATTGAGCCATGCTGTCTGTATAGACGTCCATAATTGTGAAAGTGTGGATGGTGCAGGAGTTTGGGCACGAACGAACCTTTCGATGATGTCCCATAAATGCTCGATGGGATTCATATTGGGTGATCTTGGTGGCCAGATCATGCGCTGGAATTGTCCGGAATGTTCTTCAAACCAATCGCGAACAGTTCTGGCCCGGTGACATGGCGCATTGTCATCCATAAAAATTCCATCGTTGTGTGGGTACGTGAAGTCCATGAATGGCTGCAAGTGATCTGCAAGCAGCTGAGCATAACCATTTCCAGTCAATGATCGGTTCAGTTGCACCAGAGGACCGAGTCCATGCCATAAAAACAGCCCACACCATTATGCAGCCACCACCAGCTTGAACAGTGCCTTGCTGATAGTTTGGGTCCATGGCTTCGTGGAATCTGCGCCACACTCGAACTCTACCATCAGCTCGTAACAACTGAAATCGTGACTCGTCTGACCACGGTTTTCCACTGGTCTAGGGACCAGTCGATATGCTCACGAGCCCAGGAGAGTCGCTGCAGGCGATGTCGTGCTGTCAGTAAAGGCGCTCGAATCGGTCTTCTGCTGTCATAGCCCAAGAAAGACAAATTTCGCCACACAGTCCTATCGGACACGTCCCTCGTACGTCCCACATTGATTCCTGCAGTTATTTGACGAAGTGTTGCGTGTTTATTAACATTGACCATTCTACACAGACGTCGGCGGTCTCGGTCGTTAAATGCAGGTGGTCGGCCACTGCGCTGTCCATGATGGGATGGGATGCCTGAAATGTCATACTCTCGGCACACTCTTGATACTGTGGATGTCGGAATGTTGAATTCACTAACGATATCCGCAATGGATTGATCCATGCGTCTAGCTCCAACTAACATTCAACGTGCAAAGTTTGTTAATTCTCGTCATGCCGCTATAAATCACGAAAAACCTGTTCACATGAATAACTTGAACACAAATGAAAGCTCTGGAAAACGAACTGCGCATTTATTCTTTTTCGCTGCGATACTACTGCCATATGTTTATTTTCATATTGCTATCCCATGACTTTTTTCCCTTCTGTATATATATATATATATATATTTATATATATATATATATATAGGGAAAGTGTGAACTAATAATAGGAATAGAAAAAAAACGATTAAATGTGATAATTATCTCATTAATCTTTTGCGGTTTTGGTATTCAAATATAATACCTGTTTTTCTCCGTTCCCAGGAGAATTTAAAGATTTAACATTTTCAACCTTTTATTTTCTTTGATTTTTTTATAAATCTATAGTTTACCTAATGATCATATTTTCATCAAGAACTTCCCCAATTTTGGGTTTTTTTTTTTTTTTTGAAAAAAAGTATTTGAGATTTTAAAGGTAGATTAAATAGAAATTAAAAGAATTATTCAAATATCTTTTAGTTCTTAAAAAATATAATTGTATCATTCCTTTAAATTTTTGAAATACATATTACGCTATTTTTTCCCAAATCTATGTAAAAATGAATTTTCAATTGAATAAATAGACTGTTTTGCGACATTAATAAAGACATTTATAATATATCCTTGGATTGATCAAGGGTTATAACTTCAGACTCAAAGAGGATCTTAATTTTTCCTCATAAAAATTGAATTTTTAATAATAAATATTTTTTGCCTTACT
Organism: Argiope argentata; assembly: GCA_026289955.1. NCBI lineage: Eukaryota > Metazoa > Arthropoda > Arachnida > Araneae > Araneidae > Argiope > Argiope argentata. The sequence continues at coordinate 504,893 of JAOUZG010030984.1, read as the reverse complement.
TATTGCCAAAAGACATTTTTATTTAACACGTTTAACGTTTAACACGTTTATAAATTTTAACACGTTTTATAAATTTTGTAGTTGGGAACAACCTTTTCGCCTCTAGTTTAAACAAATTTATATTAAAATTAAAGTATGAAAGGTCATTAAAATAACGGCGAAATTAAAAAAATAATTGAACTGTATTTGCTTGAAATATTTACTAGAATGTCATTTTCTTATCTTCGTTTTTCAAAGAAATAATGCATTTCTTTTATAATAGATTCATTTTCCTGCAAAAACTCAAATCCAAGAATAAACTACTGAATATGCAATTTTTTCTAAGACAAATATTGATAAAAAGTTTTTCATATTTTGTATTGAAGTTTTGAATAAGATTATAATATTAAAAAGGTGAGATGATTTGAATTCTTTCTCAGTTTTCTCGTTTTTGTTTATTCTCAACTTCATCTAAATAAATAAAAGTGTAAGCGATTATCACAATATATCAAAATTCCTTGATATTATTCAGAAGAATAGCTTTGGCATGAAAAATATATTATTTCTCGGCAAAGTTTAAGAATTTAAGAATATTTACAACTTGGTTTGTTCTTTTTTTAAGTGTTTTGTGGAATGATATAAATCAAATAATTCCTCTTGAAATACCTTTTTGTGTGTAAACATTTATGTGAGAATTTAAGAATTTATTTAATCCATCAATAAAAAGATTTTCATAAATTTTCGCTATTATAGCGCAGCAAGTTCCAAAGATTTATGTCGTCGGCCATATTTGCAGTGGAATTTCAGTAGAACTGTTAGCTATGCATAGTAACAATAAGAGTAGAAATTGGGAAAATTTCCAGAATAAGAGTTATAATTTAGGATAGAAATGCATACTTGGAAAGATATTAAAATCAGAAAAATATTTGATTAGTTTAGTAAACATTTTCATATCGAAAAAAGATGCTATTATTTGGAACCAATAATATCTAGCATTTTCGGGAATCAAATCAGACATTGAGGATCTTTCTGAGATAAACAAGCAATCATTTGCTTGCATCTTAAAATTATTAATTAAACTTTCTTCCTTAATGAAAAGTTTGGGAGAAAAACAGTCTTTTAGTTTTATTGACTGATATCGTCAGCAGAAAATATTCTTTTCTGTATCAGCAGTTTTTTTTTTCTTCTTTGCTGAGTTTTCTTTTCTTTTATTTGATTTCATTCCCTGTCGAAACGATTAAACCCTTTTGACCGCAATATTCTAACTTTTTTCATTTCTATTCGATACTGACTTGTGTAAAGTAAAATATTTGTGTTTCATAAGATAAAAATTATATATAATACAAATTATTCACAACTATCCTTTAATCTAACGATAACTCAAGAAAAAGATACTAATTTACAAAATAACAGCTAAAATCAATATATTTAAACCATTTCTTAAATATATTGTACCAGTAACTGCAATAGCATTTGTGAAGAATTCATTTTTCATAAATGAATAATTAAATTTAAATTGACTTTTTTTTATAAAGGTATTTTTTACATTTTCCAATATTTTCAATTGCATTTTCAACTTCAAATCAGCAGACTGAAGAGGCATGCATAACATTTCAAAAAGATTGCATACTTAATAAAAAAGGCCTTTTTCTAAACATTTATCCTTAATTAAAAAGTTAAATTTTACTAGTTAATTATTTCTGTTGATTTATTTCAGTTCTTAAATTTCCATATTAATTTGAAGAATATTTACATAGATTCTCGTAATTAATCGATTCTTCTTTAGGATGGATTTCTTTTCAATTAAACAAGATGCTTAAATTAATTAAACACTTCTAGGTTTTCAATTTATGGAGGTAAGTGAGGCCAGAAACCAATTAAGGTAAAAAAAGGGAAAGTATACATTAAAAAATAAGCTTTCGTTTCTTCCTTTGAATTTAAATTCGAAGGGAAAATTAAGTTTATAATAATAAAAAATTTTTATAGTAATCTTAAAGTTCGTAAAAATTTGTTAAATCAATTATGAAAATGATAAAAGAACTTTTCTAACAACTTGACGTGTTTAAGAGCTGTTAAAATTGCCTCTGATAATATAAAGGAAATATAATTTTCGTTTTAAAAAGTCACACTTTCTTAATAACTTGAAACGTGTATATTTTTACAAAAAACGCATAACATTTGTTTTCGATACCTGTTACTAATTCATCCTGTAAAATTCAATGCTTGACATTTTGATATGAAGATTAGAATTTCGCATCTTAAAACATGTTTTTAAACTATTTTAAAAACAAAGCATATGCAGGAAATTCACAACAAAGTTTATTTTTTATTTTCCAAGAAAACAGCGAACTATTATCCAGTGAAGCTTTTAAAAAACTGGCACTAATTGATTTTTTAAAGTATGGAGTTTTAGTATATATAGTGTAATAGCTAATTTACTAATTTAACTGCAAAATCTGATATACGCTATTCGTAGCAACATTAAATGAATATCTAATGAAATTGCAGTTTTTTCAATTTATATTATATACTTAAAAAACGGGTTTTGTGCATGTATATAAACCAAGTACCGACGTAATGTGTCTAGGAATATGAAAATAGATGTCCAAACTTGCATTATTTATGTAATGCTCAAACCTTCTATATTCTATCTTACATAATTAGGGAAGTTTTACAGAAAAAAGTCTTTAACTCTTAGATCTGTCTGATACCGAAAAAGCAATTTTTAAAATTAATTCTTTTTCGAAGTTTCATCGCTTCAAAACATAGTAATAAGGATAGTGAAGTTTTGTTAAGATTTTGTTACTGCAAATTGCAGATGCTTATCAAATTTTGGACACATTCCTTTTAATTTCCTTATATAAAAGTATCTCCGTCTGAGAGCATAAGGGGCGAGTGGTCACTTTGTGGTAAGTTCTTGGCTTCGGAACGGAGGTTTTCAGGCTCGGAACCCTATTCCACAGAAAAACCATTATGGAGGCGGGTGTAATACATGTTGAATTTGTCAGGGACAAACGTCTTCCTACTGTTGTGGTATATAAGTTTGAAGAGAGTGGCGCCAGGTCAGGTGTCATCCTCGTCATCTGACTGCAGCTCAAAATTACGTCCATCCCCAAATACCCCTAGTGTCGGTTTAAAAATGGGACATTAATATAACTGAATTTAATTACCAGTGTGAATGTAGACACATTAAATCAAATAATGCCAAATCTAGGGAAATGAAATGTGGTATTTAGTTTCAGCATCAAAGTTTACCTGACTGTCTACTGGGTGTGTGCTTGACTCAAAATGGGGCAAACAAATTGCATGAACTTTAATATATAATCATTATTGTTGGTACAGCATTTTCTTATAGTATGAAGTATAAGTTCTTGTTATGTTTTTCACATACAATAACATGTCTGTTATGCGCATTGAATTATAGAATTCTTAATTTTCAATTTGCAATTAAGTTAAAGTATTAAACAATTTTAAAAAGTAAAATCTCTCAAACACTTTAAAATCTAAAATGCCACTTATATTATGACAAGAATTAAACTAACTATAATTGTCCCAAATATGATGTGTCATGTAATTAGGAAGTTAAATTAATTCGTAAGACAGGAAGTTAAATCTGCTATCATGGGTTAAAAAGGCTTACTTGAATGTAATGGGGAAAATTGAAGGGTGGCGACACCCTCTTCGTCAATCTATAATTTGAAATTAGAAAATCCTTCTCAAAATAGTCTTTGTGTATTTTTGAACCAACATATTGATGTTTTAGATCAAATCTCAGCAGAAGATCTAACATCAATTTCTATAGACTACAGCATCATCTTTATACCACTGATTTCAACAATGAGTATCGCTACTTCAACGTAACTCTAAGATAAATTCTATCCTCTTTATTCTAATGTATAACCAAGTTCAGCCATACGAAACAGCTTATGATATCGAAGCAATAGAAAAGATAAGATTCCTAGAATACTAAATAGAATATTTAATCTCACGACTTAAATCACAATTCTTACATTTGGAAGGCTTTTGAAGTAGTGGCACCAATGAGTCCCCTTTGTTAGATTGTACAGACCATGAAAATTGCCTCGAAGGAAGGACGAGGAAATACCTGAGCAGTTCTATTCAGAAATTTTAAACGAGAGCATGCTATGGCATATCTTCTCCAATTGAGTTTTAGACTTCAATACCATTTCAACAGAATGCAGAATTTTCTGCGATAATTTCATTATAGTTCATTTAGCATTTCATTATTCCTGACGGTGAAACAAGAATTATGAAAATCGTGAATCATTGTTCTCTTCTAATTCCCACTGCATATCTTTTGCTTCATTATACTCGGGAAAATGTTCCCTTTGGTTATTTAATTTCGCGAGCCTATGTCTGTTCTTATTCATGATTGTCATATCTGAAGTTGTTAGTAAATGCATATTAATCAATCATTTATCAAATTTTAGTGTATTACAAATTGATTATTAGCTGATAAAAATTAAGTATAAAACTTGTTAAGATTTGAAAGCTAACATTTACCATTCAATTGGATTAACTTTTTCGACGTCGTTTTAAAAGCACCTTAAAAAAATCATCATGAGTAAGTCTTTAGAGCTATTTATTTGAAATATATGTTGTTGTTTTTTAAAAATAAAGCTCTTTTTTTCAAAAGTTCGTGTGTTTGACCAAACGAACTTTGCAATGAAAGATTTATTCCTTAAAGCGATCTCAAAATTTCATGCCATAACTAAATACTTGAGAAAAGAGACATTCTTTTTTTTTCACATTTTTAAAAGATTTTATAAAATGTGATGAGAAAAAAAATAAAAATATTAATCTTTCCACAGAATACTGCTAGTTGTCAAGTCACTTTGCGCTTAAAGGCTATGTTTTTTATTTTCTTAAAAGTGACTATCATTCCGCCATTTTAATGAGGTAATTATAAAAATCAGTTAGTTAAGAATTATTATACTTTTTTAAACTTAGTAAAGATTACATGGGCTTAAAAAGATTTTCTTCTTTAAGTTCTTCCAAGCGAATGCCTTTTTATTAAAATTTAGTATTATTGTGACTAGAAGAGGATGAAAATAATATCCGACGCTGATTAACCTGTTGTCATTGTAATCGTTTTTAAGGGAAAAAATTGCCAAGTAGTGCTGACAAGCAACGCTTATTTTGCTTTTTAGCGTATTACTTTGCGATTTTCATAACAATGTAATGTTCTTTCCCTTCTACTTCCTCTTACCAATATGTGGATGAGTGTCCAAAAGTGACATGCAAATCTCTTTTCACTTCTAACTTTGACTTATACAGAAAAAGAAAAGTAACTGGTACCCTTGTTTCTTTGCCAGAAGATATATTTGTTTATTTTAGGTTCAAAAAGTTACTTGTTGGCTTAAGTTTTCCTCTCACTCTGATTTTATATCAAATTTTCCTAAGAGATTTCTGTAGCAGATATCCTAATTATATATATATATAATTTAGCCTTTAAGAAGGAATAAGAACCATACATTTCTTTATGAAAATTGACTGAATAGTGAAGGAACATTTCTCAATCAGTTTCTCTTGTTATATTAAGTTACGAATATTTTAGTTGGTTGGGTTTTTTCCATATGTTAGCATGCCAAAATTTCTCATCATAAACTTCGTGTTACCTTCAAACAATACAATTTCAGATTACACAGCAAAAACTACTTTAAACAAACAAATCCAAAGTTTTGTTTAATGAATTAAGTGCCAACTATTTTACAGGGTTTTTTAAAGAATACTTTATAGAAAAGCCATCTGCGTCATTTGTAGCAGCTTGAATGTCATATGTAGTAAATTTGTAAAGGTCATGGAGGAAATTCTGGTGAAGCCTTTATAAGCCATATAACAACCCTCAAGCTGAAGTGTCCCTTTTGCTTAATGGTCATGCTACTCGGTTACTAACCTTCAGATTGCGAATTCGGGCCTAAAGCGATCCACATCAGCTGCAATGGTGAAAACCCAGTGACTTTGGATAAAAAAACCTTGGTACGCAATATCGTACAGCTGTTGTGACGCCCTCTATATTCAGAAAAAATGTCACGAAGCGTATTAAATACGACAGCTGACATCTCCACCATAAAATCACACGAACGTTCTCGCTATAAGTTGGGCGAAATTGTATCGTTCGTCTAACCACCGACTCACTGTTGAAATTTTTATAAGCCATATAACAACCCTCGAGCTGAAGTGTCACTTTTGCTTAATGGTCATGTTTTTCTGTTACTAACCCAAAGATTGCGAGTTTGGACCTAGTGCTACCTGCTACCGCCACAGAGTATGTGGGTTGCGTGAAATTGCGGTTTTCCAGTATACCTACACTTATACAGTTAAAAACAAAACCTTATCTAATATAATATTTTATCCAAACCATTAGAGCCACTTTCCAGATAAAATAACAAATAAATAAATAAATATACAATAATTTCTCAATTAAAGATATAAAATATCTTTCTTGTGCTGCTATGAAACATTGCTGACAACAATGATTCACTTAATAAGTTCCCAACGATGTTTCTAAAATTTTTCTACATTAACTAACCATATAGTAAAATTACAAGAATATGCTAAAATTAGAATTTATACAATACTAATATATCATTAAACAGCGGCGGAAATTAAAATTTTTAATTTTGAATAACTTTATGTGCGAAATTCCTTAAAATGGAATTTATTTCCTCTTGGAACTTTAACATTTTAAGCCTGTCTGTAACTGTCGTTAAAAATAGCTGCTGCTAATTTAATTAACAATACGCTGATTCAGGAAAAGCAAACTTCAATTACGCAGCAAATAGCAAGTGAATAGAGAAAAAAAAATAATCAAAATATTCTTCTGGCTGAATCGGTATCTTAAATTTTTCCCTACAAATAATGAACTCCCGTTATATGTTTTGTACATTTCTGATAAATTCTTTTAGATAAAAGAGATTTTCTTAGCTTAAATCATCTGACATGCCTGCGAGGCAAATGCATTTCGGAAGATCAAAGCCACGCATTTCGCAAGAAGGATCGATATTTGATGGAGTTAGTGGATGAAAATTAGACATGGGCAGAGTTTGCTTATATGTGGGTTGCAAAAGATATTAACTCCACATATCTTTCGATCCTGACATTTCGAGTGTTTCCAATATCTGGTTTTGTATCGATTATCATTTTCGGAATTTTAATATGGGAAGGTAAACAGAATGGCGTAAACCAGATTTCTAAAGAATTCTAATGATAGAAAGGTATTTAAAGATAGTTTTTAAAAATCAAGAATATGTAAAAAGAGTTTTTTTCTTATCTTTATCGGAAATATAATAAATTGTTCTTCTTTTACTGAAGTTTTCTGCTAGTGTTATTAAAAGTTATAATTCGTTATTAAAATCCTTAATACTAGAAAAGTGTTCGATGTATACAAAGGTTATATGTGATTTTATCTTAAATGTCAATCTTGTATCTTTTTTACAATTTGTTTCATTCAAACTATAAAGTTTCTATAACATAAATCAAAATTCAAATACAAAATTCCGTATATACAAATTCTTCTGAGTGAAACAGTTGCTTATTGACAGATTAGGGTTCAAAGCTCGATTTTACAGAAAATCCCCTGTTTATTCGGATATGGATAAACACTTCACAACAAAATATTTTCCTGCTGTAGTCTGAAAGGATATATTGTGATAAATGGAAGGGACATATCTTGAGACGTTGTTTTTGTTATCTGAAAATAGCTCAAAAATTGCGAAAACGGCTCCCAAATAACCTCAGATGCTCTTTTTTAAAAATACTATCTCCTCAGTTTGTCCTCGAAATTTAATAAATTTCTGATTCATAAATTACGTATCGTGAATCTGAATGAAATTTTGCAACATGATTATTGGAATCTTAATAATCATTGAAAGGATTTCTACGATTGTTCATTGTTGCTCCCTCGACTGAAATTTTATAGAAGGTCATTGAAATCATTTAATTAGATAAAATAGTCAGCTCCAATTTCGGACAGATTGCATTTAAAAAAGAATGGAAATAGTGCCTTATAATTAACTATAGCACTTTTTTTTCTTTTCTGTATATAAAATTTGTAATATCTACAAAAAATTACTATGAAAAAGAAACATTTGGCATAGTAATTTTTGCAGATGTTACAAATTTTAAAGTAAGCAGAGATTACAAATCTTATAGTAATTTTTGCAGATATTGCAAATATTATTTTGATTATAATCATTTTGCTATCCAGTCTGAATATATTTATTTGTCCTAATAAATGTATAAGAAAATGAAATATTACATACTTATCAAGTAATAATAATACAGAGGATAATTTTGATAATTCTCTTACCTAAAAATATTTACTTTTTTTATACTTTCATCTTTCTACTTGAAATTATGCGCAGAATATCAATAATACTGAAATAAAAGAAGTCAGGATCAATTTTCTAATATAAAAAACCAAGGTTAAAAATATGCAAAGCAATTAAAATGTCTTTACAAAACTGCAGTTAAAAATGCAAATAGATTTTAAGTGTTTTACCATTAAATAAATTTAAACATTATCTCTAATCTCCAATAATTCAGCTAGAAGTCTGTGAGTCTTTTAACGCTTTGTGAGATAAACCAATTAACTTATAGAAGTTTGAAGCAGATATAGTTTAGATTATGAAGCCGATTCTAATCCTAACTGAATTAGCATGGCTAACCAAATCTACGAGTCAGGATAAATGGAAACTGCCGCATCTGTCCTTAGCAACATTGGAAGTCCTGCGGTAGAAAGCTGACAGTCTAGATAACATTCAGAGGAATTTGGAACACATTTGCATTCCGCTTTAAGGGAAACTTCCAAAATCCTGTTCAGCGTTCAATTCGCTCTTGAAAAGCAGATTCTAAAAGTTTTTGAATGGTTATTTTAGGAGACAAGTCAGATAATAGAGCCAATAAGTTTCCTCTTCTGCTTCATGTTCCTTATCTATGAAAGAATTTTGCTCACTTGAAGACACTTTATATATTAAAACTACTAAATAAACCATATGGAGTTTTGATAAATAGGAAGAATCAGCAATTTTCCATCCTGAATATATCAGGTTAGCTGTTTTGTAATTTTTTTTACTGTGATTGCTTAGAGATAGAGCTATGCCGCTTTAAAATCTCTACAGTCTGAGTTAAGTCGATCCTAATCGATAATAAAATAGTGGAACACCTTATATTTTATGCCATCTAAAATTGTTCTCCGTAAGAGTAGGGGAATGCTTCAATCTGAAGGGATTAGAATGAACTTGGCAATAGAACCATTTTATGTACAAATATAATTCAAAATTTATTCCATTAAGAATGCTTCCCAAAAATTACTTTGCATATTAGTACATTGCAGGTCACTGGTGAGCACATTAAATTATGAGGATATGCACCTCAAAGCCATTTATTTTTCTTTAAATTTTAATTAAACCTGAAATTGACCTGCTCAGATCTATTACGTGTCCCTTTCATAAAATAAAAAAAAATGTGTTTGAATCTGTTCTTATTATGAGGCTTCCATCAATATTATTCTGTCACTATTTGTTCTTGTTAAAACTACCAAGGCGATTAGTTAGAATCCATCTTAACTAACATGATTTATTTCTAGTTATTATATGAAAATTTTATTTGAAAATCAATACTTATAAAAGAATTCATAGAAAAAGATATTCTTTGATGCAAAAAATAATGATGAGTTGTGAAAAGAGGAAAACATCCCTTTCTAACTTTATAAGTGTCAGAATTGGGAAAACGTTTAACTGTTAATAAAGTTGTTTCAAATCACAATGTTTTTATTACTTTGTGATGTACCAGCCAATCAGTGACAATTCCATTATATAATTTTAGAACGATTGAACTAGTGTAAACTAATTAATATTTCTTCAACATTATCTTTTCTTTACTTGCTATATAACTACAAACTATCAACTAAAGGTAAACAAAAAAAAAATGTCGATATAAATTTGGGTAAGCTCATAATCAGGTATCGAAGCTAACTCGAATATTTAAATTTTCAATTGTGATTTATCAAAACAGTACATGCCATAAGAAAATTCGTGAAACCATTGGTGAAAAGATAACCGGTCAAAATGCACCATTGTAAACTACTCTAAACAAAGAACGAAAGAAGAAGAAAAGAACGAATCTTTTTAGTTAACGAACGAGCGCTAAATCCAAAATTTCATTAACAAATTTCCCTTAATAAAAAGCAGTGGAATTAGAATCGTAATTTTTTGAAAGAAAATTTAGTAAAAATATCAAAGTTATCCTTATTTTTTTCTGATGAATGTCGAAATGTCGGAAATGTGGGGCGATTTTCGACTTGGCAACCATTCCTCGTATTATAGTATAAGATAAAATTAAAACTTAAGTTCCAAGCATGCGTTACGAGTAAAAGGGAAAAAGTTATCTTATTAATATGTTGCCATCAGATTGACAAAAACTCAAATTTAAAAAAAATAAATTATTATTGCGCATTAAACATATAAAAATGCAATTTTCATCACGTGTCTGCATGAAATGAATATATATATATATATATATATATATATATATATATGAATAGTGATATAGATGGCATATTGGCTATAGATGGCAGCACGTTACCACTTGGAAATTTAAGTAACCATTATGGCGAACTAATAAAGTTTGAAAATATCCTATCTGTAACTCCGAACTGCTCAACCGTAGCGCTTCAAAACCGGCGCCAATCGATTCCTCGTGGCCAAAAACCCCAGATCCCCAAGTTTACCGGAGTTTATTAATTCTGGGGCGATTTTCGACTTGACAACCATTCCTCGTATTATAGTATAAGATTTGTTTTTGTATACAATTTATTCGACAAGAGTTAAAAATAGATAAGATGTTTCATTCTATGATAAATATGTTTTGTGTCAAATGTAACAATAGTTACCACAATAAACTGTAAGGGAATAATACAAGAATTTATATATCACTGCTGCCAGAAATACATGTAAAACCTAATAAGAAAAGAATTTCTAGGGAAAATTTTAAGTCACCTTAAGCAATTACATTATTTCCCATTTTTTTAATAACAAAAAACTTTTTAATTTTATGTTTTACGATACTTAATTTAAAAATAACAACAATTCAGAAAATAATATTCATGCAAATGTAATCTGCATTTAAATTTAACAGAAGCATTGGACAAAAATATGGAACGAAACTGGAAGAAAGTAGTTTTAAACTGATGTCCTGTTTCAGACACTTTTATTTAGTACAATTATTTCAAATTTAAATTCTATCACCAATAGCTTACATTCAGTGAAATAAACAAACATTGGACAGACGAAAACAAATCATTATTATTTAACAGCGTTACTCCGTATGCTGATTGTTTCTGTTGCATCAGAGTATGCACTCCTATATTTACGTTCACAATTCTAAGAAGTGTTAGGTTAATCTAATGGCATTTAGGACTGTTAGCACATGAATTTCTCTTCTGAATAAACTGAGTTTCCGTCCATGGGCTAGAGGGTAAATTTATGAAAATGTAACACCATATAAATTAATCTTTCTAGGAATTCATTTTGAATGTTGCAAGAAAAGAAAAAAGGACGCAACGTTAATCACTCTGACATTTGTCATGTGACATTCACATTACAGGAATTTATTCTGGAAATCTCATTATTGAATAGGAAAAACCATACCATTAAGAAGATTAATATAATGTCTTGGGAATTATGAAGTATTATAGAAAATCAATCCAGAAATATACAATTTGACTCCATAGAGACATAATGCTAATTTTTACTATTCCCAGCCATGCCCCAAATCACTACGCCTTGAGCTTTCAAAAAAATTGCTTATTCTAGGAATTATAAAATGTTGGGATAATATTGAAATTTCATTAAATATAATTTGCTAAGTTCTTAAATGTTTGATTACATTCGTTTAATTATTAAATATCAAACTTCTGCTTCATTAATGTTGGGTAGAAATGTTAATACTAGACGGTTTGGAGTCATAGAAGTTTTAAAAAAAATAAGTACATATTATTTGCACAAAATTAATAAAATAATCAAAGAATGACCTGAAAGTAAGACTTTACATGTTAAAATTATGCTGAATTGTAAAAATAAATATTATAATTTATAAAAATAATACATTAATAATGCGCAATGCCTGGGGCCAAAATATGTTAAAATTCATGGCTGACAATAAATACCATATTTTGTAATGTTTGGCAAGTATGAAGTTATTATTGCTAATGAAAAAATAGTCGTTTAAAGCTCTCTAAATTCTTAATAATCTGAATTTATATTTATAATTGAAGATGAGTTAGAGTAATTACATTTTAAATAAGCAAACAATTAAATATACACAAATCAAAAATTGTCGCAATTTTACCTAGTGTTTTTATCAATGTGTTCATGTTTATCAACCAAATTCCTGGTATAACATAGCCAAATAGAGTTCTTATGTCAATAAGACCAAATCAAGCGGCGCTACTTAACTAAATGGAATGATTCATTTATAAGCCAATCTCTGTGTTGGGCGAAATAGCAGTTTCATCAAAAAATTTCACGTTATATGTCATTTCAGCAACAGTTTTGAAAATTCTGGTAATTAAGTAAACTTCTCTTGTTCAAAAGATAGAAGACTATTAAAGGGCACATTTCAAAATTTTGAGTTATGGGTGAATGACGAGGACAACAACTGAACAGGTAATTGCTTTTCAGAATTCAGCACTATAACAACAAGATTATAACATTTAATCATGATATATAAAGTATATCATCATCTCGTCCTAAGTTTGGCAAATCAAGTCACGAAAATTTACAATCTCCCTAACATCTCTTCACTCAAATCAGTTTTCACGAATGGATTAATAAATATATGGAGATGATGCACATGACTGATTATATGCAGAAGTAGAAACAAATTTAGTATTTTGTTAAAATATACATAAATATAGATAACAGTTAAATCTCATATATATATATATATATATATATATATATATATATATATATATATATATAAATGATTTACACAATGATCAGTGAAATACAACGATAATAAATCAGAAAAAGAATTGGAAGAATATTTATGTTAACTTTAGAAATTAGCATTTGCATCTGAAATATTATTTTCATATTTATAAACCGATCTCAATTTCAAAATATAAAAATTCACATTAAACATCCTTAATTTTTACAAAATTTCACCAATGACAGCCTAAAAATTTCAAAATATTATAATACTCAATGAAATTAGCAAAATTCTTTTAAAAATAAATTAAACTACATTACTTTGAAAATATAAAAATTAAAAAATATACATACTGTAAAAGATGAATAATCAAAATAATCATAAATTTCAAAAGTTAAAGTTATTAAACAAAATCAAATCAAATATTTAAAAGATACAATGTTATATATGATATACTTTTCCTGCTTTTTTTGTTATTATTATTTTGTGCCAAATACGTATTTTATATAGTCCTGTTATTACTTTTTTATCTAACACGCAATGACGAATCAATCACGAACAATCAATCACTGACAAATTTCGAGTATCACTGACAATCATCGATTCGCAAACTTTTTTCTTGGTGAACACATTTTTTGGAAAATATTGTTAAAGCGTAGAAGCATTTTGAGACTGAAAACACTATTGAGGCAGAACGGGTACTAACACATTCTTTTATACCAGCAAATGAATATCATGAGAAACTTGGGCGTGTCTCGAAAAAGATATCGGAAACAGACAGCAAAATTGTCAGAAGCGTTAGAGGATTCTACTAGTCTTCTTCACAAGTAACTTTTCTTTTGATTTGTTGTTGGAGCAACTTACTATGAAATAGTATGACACAAAAATCATGGCATATTTTACGACGAAGTAGCAAATAAAAATGGACAGGCGTCGACGATGGCTTTTAAATCCGACCTAGAATGGAAGTTGAGGTTTCATAGAGCCAAATCGGGTCATGTTGGACCAAGCATATGAAAAATTTATGGGCAGATGGTAATATTAAATTAGGGAGAAATTATTTACAATATACTCATTTTAACAAAAATGGTTTGAACGGGTAGAAGTAAGTGATACGAGAAGAAAAAAAAATCCTATATGATATAAAAAGCCAATTGACAGCTCAAAACAGAAAGCATTAGAATATGGATTTTTCCTCACAATATCTTTAAAAGATAAAATTAAGGTATTAAAATTGATTGATGTTGGAAGTTAGAATCCTGGGATTATAGCCAGGATTTTAGGATTTAATCCAGTTAAGTGTGAAAATGGCCCAGTTCCATATGAATACGATTTCTTTTTAAAATTGATGATTTTTACACAGCACGAATATATCCTATCCTTTTCATAACATTTGAAAAATATGTTGTGGTATAGAGTCAACTTGAATAAATGTATAATATTTAGGTGGAAAGTAATAAATCTATTTGTGGGTCAGAGCCATGGCCATTTGGAAGAAAGAACACATTCTAACTTCAATGATAATTTTTCATATAGCAGAAAAAATGGAAAAAAAAAGAAATAAGAAAACTTTTTTAGTTATAAGAGAAGATTTACTACTTCAAATGTAATTCTGAATTTATAAATAATTACTTACATATCTGTTAAATACAGTTACACTGCAGATATAAGACTCTGAGAATCGCAGTAAACTCCAGAAACAAAGCCATATGTTAGCTAGATCAATCAATATTATACTATTTAGAGACTTTAGAAAATATTTCAAAATTTAATGAAAAACATTCGAAAACAAAAAGCTTAGTATAAGAAATATTGACATGATGCATGATTTAACAAATAAAAAAAACTATACAAAAACAATATTAAACATATTTTGAAAGTTTCAAATTTTTGTAACTTTACGATCATTTGTTAAGATATTTAAGGGTCATTTGATATTTCTAGAAAAGATTTTGTTAACAAAATTTGCTTATTATTCTGACTTATTTTCAGCAGTGAATTTTCCTCCTAAAATTTGCATTTATTTCAAAATCAAATCTCATTTTTTTTGTGCGTGCGAGTATGAGTGTGAAGAGAGAGAAAAAAATATTAGAGTAAAATATGAATTAATCCTAGTAGTTTTTTAATGAATATCCATGGTTATGTTTCTTACTATAATAGAATAGCAATTTCAAAATTTTTTTATTTAAATTAAGCAAACATTTGAAGATTATAACAGACATTTGCAGATAAATATATAAGAAATGTGGGAAAAATTTCATTTTAACACATGGAAAACCTTTCAAAACCCCGAAAATATTAAAATATCTCGCTCTGTTAAAACAACCATACTCAGAGCATATATAGGGTGATCATAATTAAATTTATATGATTGGGAACACAGTAACTGCAACTAAAATAATAAGTGACTCAAAAATTTATAGACATACAATTCAAAGAATGTGCTATGATATTACGCGAAAAAAGATTTTAAAAATAAATAATAATAATAATTTTACCAATTTCCTCTAGCATGAGCATTAGAAGTAAAAGATTTGGAAAAAATATATGTGGAATATTTTTACATTTTACAGCATTGTTACAATACAAAATAAAGGTAATTATGGCATTGTAAACCCGTCAGAGCAATTTCTTATACGTAATCTTTCAGCGAACTCTTTGAATTGTCTCTATACAAATTTCAGAATCGATCGGCATTTTAGTTACATCTATAGTGCTTTGAGTAGACAATGTTTAATTATAATCGCTCTGTATTTTTCCCTCGTTACTGAATTTTTTTTAATCGAAAACCTACTCCAAGACAATTTCTTGCTGTTTCATTAAAGGTCAATAAAATATTTTGCAAAGGGTTTTTACATAATTTATAATTCTCTGTTTAAATAAAAGAAACAAATTAAACGAGTTATATAATTATGTTGTACAGCCACGATCCGTAAATAATTAATAAAAAATTTTCTTCATCCATGAATCGGTAAAAATGCAGAAATAATGTATATATGCTTATGTCTCCTGTATTTGTTTAAATTTTTCTTCAATCAAAAGATTTTTCTTAAAATAATAATCAAGTTAAAACTATTTCAACTAATATCTATTGTATTATGATATATATATATATATATATATATATATATGCATGCAATAAGATACCTATAATTCTGTTGCAAAGATTTTTGTATAACAAAATTTACCAGTCATCATTTTTTTTCATTCATTCAAAAAAATACGCTTGAGCAGTTTTGTAATATTTATAAAAGCTTTCACATACTTAAATTCCTTTTATTTCAAAAGCCCTAACCAAATACGCCTGTTTTGGCTACATTAAATGTCAGCTAGTGAAAGTTGAATAAATTTCTAAATTATGTTTACCATTTCTCTAATTAAATGCTTAGATTAAATACACGAGCTTGATAAGATACCTCTAATTCTATTTCATTCCCTTTTGCACGCAGTGATCAACACATAAACCAATCAGCAACTTTCTTCATCCATGTAAAGGAAAAGCGTTTACAGAAAACCCCATTTATTCGATGACGACCGTTATGACTTCCTATTAACCTTGTCAACCTGAAAAAGATTTCTAAGCATATTACTAGATTACTCTCGACTAGACATCTTTCCTTAGTAATTTCTGTCTAATGGAATCGTGTTTATTTCCTTTTAGCTATACTATTGAAGTTATTAAGTTCCTTTTACCTGCATCCCGAACTCCGTAAAATGAATCATCACTTAATATTCTGTAGTGTAATTACTTTTCCGATAATTAACTCATTCTGTTCAATTAATATTTCTTTCTATTCTTGGATTCAATTCGTGTGACTATGTTGAATTGGGTTTTAAAATTAGTTTTGTTTTAATACTCGTGTTCTGTAATGGAGAAAGTTATGGAATGGTTTCTTATTATGTTGAGGTTTTTTGTACTTGGATGGATTTAATGAATCACTTCGGTTACGATTCGAACGCTTGTTACTTTCGTCGTCGGCTTCTACTCATTAATAGTCTGGTTTTCAATTTTTCTTAATAAGAAGTTATTAAGAGTCTTTATTGATTTTTTAAACAATTTAATCATTTTTAATGACCATATAATACTGTCTTTAACGATTATTCAAGGAAAAATTATGGGGGCACTAAATTGTCTTTAAGCTCGGCAGTACATGGATTCAAGATATTCAATTAAAGATCTATTGGTAGTCTGTTTTATGCTATATTTGCTTTAATGTTCAAACATATTCATAGTATAAATACTTTTAAATCTGGAAAGTAGGCAACCGGCTCAAGTTCTGGCCTCGTTATCTCTCCAAGGCTCGAAAGCATTTTGTCCATGCTACATCATAGAAGTTTAGACAGCTTTGTACCACCTCAATTTCGTTCTCCTCATCAGATCCGAGATCAAAACCTCTCGAAATAGCCATTAAGCTTCTTCAAGCCTGAACGTTTATACAATTAAATTAAACCATTCCAAATAACCTGTCCAGATAAAGAATTTTATCGATAGATACAGAAAGACATATAGAAGGAAACATTATTTAACTAAACAGATGAATTGAAGGGCCTTTATTTATAAACTATTTACTAATTGCTTTCATTAAGATTTACAAGGTTTGAAAGTGCTTACTTCTCAATAATATAATGTTGAATCTCATTGTACTATTGTAACTTGACACATAAATAATCATTTCGTTACAGAAATGCTTGTACTTATTTGCAAACACCATAAGTAAATAGCGATTTTAACACCATAAGTAAATAGCGATCTGATTATAGAGCTTAAAATGTCTTAACTGAATTACTTTTTACCATTCTAAGAAAATCTTCCTCCTATATAGTATTTCCAATTTTTTTGTTTCCTCTAATGCATGTAATTTAAGGCTATAGTAAATATACATTCCCGTGAATTAAAAAAAGAGTATCGATTTAAAGATGAATTTCTACACTATTTCATTTAATAAGTAAATTTTTCTTTTAAAATCGCGTAAGTGTAATGGTATTGTGCTATACGCCAAATGTGATATACCAATTTATTCTTGGATCTACTAGACATTTAGTGAAAATGAAAATGTTCATACAATGGAATGTAACGTAATACAACATACATTTGAATGATGAATGAAATAGAAAATTACGTTCGTCATGTGGTTATGAAGTCAATGACTCAATGCTATTCTAAGAATAGAAGGGAACATTAGTAAACATAATGTTTTGATTTGTGTGACTAATGTTTTTCAGTACAGATATGGAATGATGAAAAAAATATATCTGTGGCCAGAATAATTGACCTAATATTTCTACTAAATCGCAAATGTTTCTGACTAAAAGTGTAATGGAGTTTTGTCTCTGCCGTCATATTGATTGATAGATATCGATATATGATCTTTGAGAATTGTAATTAGTTTCATTTTAATTTAATTTCTTTTATTTAATAAATTTATAAGTAATCCAATCTATATTACTCACTATTCTTTATAAATCATCAAAATTTAGAATAATTCAGAGTAATTTTAGATTTTTATTATTAATGTGTGAAATCTCTATCTCAATTATACAAAAACGTAATCAATTTCTTATAAATATTGTCATTATATTAAGATCAAAATATTTTTATTTTCTGAAAAATGAATCAATATTTATATATATTGCATAGATTCCTATTATAGAATTCCTGGAATGAAAGAAGATCTACATGTTATTTCGAATTCATAAAAAATCATTCGTCTAAAATTTATATAATACAATTTCTTAACAGAAATGCAAAGAAAATTGGGATCTGTTATAATAGTTTTGGGGAAAAAATGTTTGTATTTTTTAATGCATTTTCAATTTGCAGATTACAAATATATTTTTAACGACTTATATACACTTGGTATTCCTTTAAAAGATTTAATAATCTTGTTTATTTTAGAACCAGAAAATATTTTTTTAATTTGGCGTGACAAGTTGTAACAACATAAATAGCAATATTTAAAACCATTTTCTCTCTATCATTATTTTATTAATTAAATTCACATGAAACTACGTTATTATTATCACGTAACATAATTATAAAAATTGTTATCAAGAGATTTACAGTAAAATATTTTTAAAAAATATCTAATCACTCATTAGAAAAATCAATCAATTAACTCATGAAAATGATAATCTATTTTCTATCGCGCACATTCTGTTCCCAAATTTTACAAATTAAGCATAGAAGCCATTTTCCATTAGAAGCCTTCATAATAATCACTAACCCTGATGTTCGGTATTTAATGCATTAGCTTCGAAACTGGAGTACCCTCAATTCGGAACCCGATTTCACTGAAAAAATGCTGTGTATGAATGAATGGTGCACGCTAAATCTGCAAGGCTAAACTTATTCCCGCTAATGCTACTTGGAAGATGAGGAAAAGACACCAAGTCAGAAGCCATCCCCGTCATTTGAATAATGATAAAAATTACACTGTCTGTACCAAAATATCCATAATGTTACAAAATGTAATGTTGATGTAATATTTTATAATGTAATATAAGTTGCTTCATTCATATGTGCAAGCTAAAGAAAACTCTCTTCCACACAGTGACATATTTTCTTTCTTTTAGAATCTGAAAATTAGTTAAAATATGCTTCTTCGAGCCTTTTTTCTTTTATTTTCTGTTTTGAAATTTTCTTCTTAAAACTTTCACTGTCCAGAATCATTTTTTGTTCATTTTGTCACTAGATGATTTCCTCTTTAATTATCTTTCAATGAATCATTTAGTTAAGAAATTTTTACTATTTTTTCAATGAGTTCTCTGTTGGACTCTTTCTGAGGTTCCTTAGGGAAAAATGCACCTCTTTGGAGGTGCATTCTAATATTTAAAGCAGAAAATCGAACTATATAAATCATGAGCAAGTCAAGTTAAATCTTGCAAGTTGTAACATGTTACAGCTCACTCTAGACATTTTTGTTAACTGATAAAAAAATATTACAATTAGGGAAAAAAATGAAAGAATTTTTTAAAACTTAATACACACATAAAATAAGTAAGTAATTTTTTTTAAAAAAATCCACTAATTTGGCTTACATTCAATTTTACGAAACATATTTTTCCATTAACTAGTTAAAACAAAACACATTTTCATAAACTCTCACTACTTGTTTCGATCAAGCTTATATTACGGTGATGTAATACAACTTGTCATTATAATTATACTTAGAGAAAATTTTGAATAAAAAAATTTAAAAATCTCTGCACTAATTGTATGATACAACTTATCAATATCATAACTAGTTCCACGCTCTGTCAGATCTCTTAAATTATCTAGAGATGAACTGGGACAATTTTAGCGATCAAATTGCCCTTGGTCTTTCATTCAAATCTCTATACATTAGAGCAAAAATTTTGATAAGTCATATTATTCAAATCCTACTAATAGCTAGCTCACACTCTCCATATATATAATTTTGTTCAAATTTTCAATCGTTAATAAAATACTTTTTATTTATCCATTCAAAGCCGAATGCATTTTTTAAAACTTGTAGTAGATGATACTTGATGTTAATAGTTTTTTTCAAATATTAATTCATTAATTTGATTTAATTAATGTGTGATGCTTTAAATACAGTTTCAGCAGTTTGTAATGAAAGTTGAAATCAACAGGCAGTAGCTCAATCGGTAAAATGCAAGGATTTCAGTATTTTCCACGTGAAGGTAAAGATTGCAATAACAATTCTCGTGAAATCCATAACTTATTGATAAATTATTTATATGAATTGTAATTATTTAATAAAAATTAACTAAGATAAATTTTTTATTCGTTAACCTAATTAGGAATTGACTTAATTTTTTTTATATTACTTGTTTCTATGCTTTTTGATATAAAAGTAACTGGTAGACATTTCAAAATGCGGCACAAATATCTTAATAAATTAGCATGTATTGTCTGTCTGGTTAAATTACAATATCACTAAAAAAATATTGAATAAATTTGCCTTTTTCTCTTAAGCACTTCAAAATGATATCAGAAAAATTATTTACTTATTTAATTTTCAAAAATCTTCCGTCAAAGAATATGAAAGAAAATCCAAAAATTGCATGGCAATTTTTCTTTAGTAATATGCTATGAATACTTAATAAAATTCATTATTTGATGGTATGCCTAAATATTGGAGAGTGACTGATGAAATTTATAATGAATATTTAAAAAAATAGCATAATTTATGTGTGTGTTTTTTTAATTTAAACATTTCAAAGTGTGAGTTAAAAATAAATCCTAATTTATATAATTTCCAAAGGCTTAGAATTATGCCTAAATTGAAAGCCTTGAAATACACAAGAAAATACTTTGTAGTACGTCCCCCCAAAAATTTAGCATTATATATATTTTTTTAAATCTGCATTTATACCTGAGTGAATAAACTACAAGACTTTCTAAGAAAAAAAGCATAAACTATACTTTTACTTTCAAACATTTAAAAATTATAGCAAAAAAAATATATTGACTTATTTTATTTCCTAAAAACGTCATAACAAGGTAGAGGAAGTGGAAAATGTTTTTTTCCAAAATATATAGAACACATTACATACATCCAATGAAGTCAGCAACTTACTTCTCCTACTTAACGTAAGTAGACTACTTCACAGATGAATTCCCAATTTCTTCGCAGATGATTGACCGAGAATCTATCAGTTGAATGAAAAGTTGACTGTCGGTACAGGACTCATCCATCAGAAAAATTAGATTCCACCTAAGCGGAAAAGTATTACGGATAAACTTTTCACCTCTTCTTTGATTGAGGTGCTCTATTGATAGAAAGAGTGGTTATTTTCAGGTCTTTAATTGTGATATATGATAAGGCTAGTGCAATCAATTTTTATCCTCTGAAAAAGTTAAGGAAAGTAGTAATGTCCATTAAGCATTATTTAATGTCTTCAAGTAATTATTTAAAAAGGAAATGTTAGATTTTTTTATGCACCGAGTCAATACTTTTCAAAGCACTTCTATTTCAACAAATGGACATTATATTACCATTTCTATTGATGCATTAGAAATTCTCACATATTATAAAGGACTGTAATTGATAATTAAATCAATATTCATAAAATAAATATAAAAAGGTTTATAGCTCTTGATATATTTACTAATTTTAAGAGATTAATTTTTTAATCATTCACATTTTCATGATAAATAATAATAGAAATATTTTTAGTATTACAAATTAGTATAATAAAAGCAATTTTCTTCCTAATTAAAAATGAATGGTTAATTTTTTTATTTTTTAATTTAATTTCTCTGTTTCGAAAATATAATGACTGAACTTTTGGATATAAGAAAAATGGCAATACTGAGAGTTTATTTCATTCAGTGGAATATCTTTTACAATACAATTTCTACTACATTAATGAAAAAAAAAATTTAAAAACTTTTATTCCTTTTGAATAATCTTGTTAAGGACGTTCTAAAAGAATCTTCAACATAATATTTAAACTTCTTCAAGTGTCATTTAAGAATTTCTAACATCCTCTGTAACCATTACTCATTTTTATAGAGAAAAAGTTAAATTTTTTTGATAAAATAATTGAGTAGCGCAAACCATAATTTTGTTTAACGTCTCCTGATGTTACATAAGCCCTTTCAACTTAATAAGATGGCATTGATTAATAAGTGTGAATTATGATATCAATTAAAGTGATGGTGTAAGAGCTTATCAAAACCTTAGAAGTGGATTAAATAATCCTAGAATTTGCTCCTCGCAGAGCCCAGATTTCTTCATGTGTTATTTCATTAAATATGGCATTAAATTTTGATCCCTAATTCTTCGATGTATACTGCACTTCAGCTGATTAAAAAATTTCTTAGTGTGTGATACACTTTTTAATTTATTTCACACTGAATTATTTGTTATCCTTAGTTTTTATTTTATTGTATGGAAATAAATTTTTTGATTTTCCTTTAAATAACTGTTAAAGTTATTTTACTTTTACTATCATTTGTTAAACCAACGGGGTTGGTCTGCCTGAAACTTCCTCGCGTACTCTTTCATAAATGTATTTGCAAATGTACTGTTAACCGTATACCACTAGCGAACAATAGTTACGAAAATGCCTAATGACATGCCGTGTTCGGTAATTTTGGAGGGTAATTAATCGCATCGTTGCGGTTAAAACACATGTGCCAAAAACTATTTTTTGTACACCTTTATTCTGACCAACCAAAATTTGACATAGAACCACAATTAACTTCACGAGATCACATACTGCATTACATACATTTGAGTAATCATATTTTTGACTAATTGTGTTTACATGCATGCCTAAGTACAAGATATTTGTGTAACTAAATCTAAGCTAAATGATACAGAAGTTTTTTTTCCAATATAACTCGCATCTCTCCCAAGGGAGAGGACCTCGGATAAAAGCATGAGAAGTATGTTGGTTATAGTTCGTGCTTCCAGGTTGACTACAGAAATGGTGTGAGATCGACTACCTCATACAAATGACAGGCTGTGCTTCCCACGGGAAGAGTTGTATCGTGACCGGTGATGGCCCTTAAGACTCAGCCTTAGTTCTCACAATACTGTCATGGCAGTCTGGTCATTCTGATTTTTTTCGTGCACTCCAGGGTGGTGTGTGATAGCTCGTTTGATAGAAAAATATTTTATTTTCTATTTGAAAAATCCTTATACACATTTTTAGATAATTATTTTTCTAAGTGAGGGTGAAATTAATTACCCTGAGGGAATGCAGTAATAGTCCTTGAGTGGTAAAGAGGAATGTTTTAGCCCAAACAGGTAACATAAAATAATTCCACTGCGGCATCTATACTAAGAATGAAGATATAGTTAGAGCATATTTAATATTCAACTATTCTCAATTTAGTAATGCCATATAAATGAAAATAAATAGAAGCATGTGGTGATTGCTTCTCCAGACAAAAAAAATATTCAAAGAACAAACTTTTTTTTTTACTCTTCGTCAAGCTCGCCAATAAAGTGCAATTCTTTATCACTTCATAACCTTTCAATTTCCTGATCAATGAATAATTTCTTAAGTCGTCTTGAAATATTATGGTTACTTCTGCATTATGGCAGAACTTTTCTTGTTGAATAAATGAATAACGACTCAAATATATGTATAAAAGACTACAGGAGGCGTCATCACAGAATATAGGCAGAAATAAAACTTTATTTAGCCAGAAGCTTTTATCACAGCTGACTTTGATGCACTAATAGTTAGTCTTCAATAGATCCTATATTTTACCATTATATCTTTTCAATTAAGGTTAGTGAACTGGAAATCAAGCAATGAATCGAATTCAAACTTTCTATGTATTACAATGAGCGCTCAAAATAGAATCTAGACAGGATCAAAGAGAAAATTTTTAGATTCAAAATTTATTTGCTTCGCCCACAGTAGAATCAATTCATGCTTAGGCTAAACATGCCAAACGCGCTGTATCAATTCAATCCTGAAATCTATTGTAAATCTGGAAAGAATAAAAATGCTGCAATGTCTCTAACTTTCATGAGACAATGCAACTTTGACCTTTATTAAACGTTGGTGATGTCACGTGAATTTACTTTATTTTTTTCTTAAGTAAAATTATAATTAGAATATGATCATTCAGAGTATATCGCAGAATTTGAATCATTAGAAAATAAATAAAAAACATCTGTAATTTCCATACTAATTTAAGTATTAATGTATGGATTTCTGATTCAAATATCTACATTCTATTATATGTATTCTGATTCTGATAATGCCTTTGGAAAATCATAGTGACAAAACTAAAAAAAATCGATTTCCGTGTTAAGACCATCAAAGGAATCATTTTTGCGTGCAAAAAAATTTGAAAGGATATCTGGCATCTGCTCCCCTCCTTCTATACCCTGTGGAAAGAGGGGAATTATATTTGAAAGTGAAAGTTTCTTCTGGTGATGAATTTCAAACTTTCGCCATTATGATTCCCATTGGGTGATATGTTGTTAGATAGGCAAGGTTAGCAAGAAATGTTACACACTTTAGAGGGCTCTTAAGATGCTTTCTATTGATCCAAATAAGATAATACTTGAATAACAGAATATTTAAGATATCCGTCTACGGCTAAAAGGCCACTTTTGGTCAAAATTCACATTTTATTATTTTTTTAAATTTAAAATACATTTATTTAGCTTTCTAAATCTATTATTATTTTTCTTCTGCGATTATTAGAAATGGAGATATGAAGATTTGTATAATTCAAAGTAGACGAAAATGAAACTGGAAGTTGATATTTTTCGTCTTTTTATCAAATATCGCTTCTTAAATAATAAATTAATTCGGTTTTTTTTTTCCAATTTATAGCAGACTATATGCGTCACTTAAGTTTGTATTAGTTCTCAGCTCTTATCATACAAATGAGAATGGCAACAGTTGTTTTTCAAACATTGTTCAAGCTTGAAAACATCTGCTCGCTTCCTGTTATATATATATATATATAATTTGATTAATTTTGCATGAAATGTAAAATCTTTTTTAGTGAATATTGCCTAGTTTGACCTTAGTATTTTTTACTGTTTAACAAGCGTTTCATACATGCTTTAGTGATAAACAGTCCATATTTTGGCAGCGTCCAACAATAAAGGACAGTTAGTGTAAATACCAGTGTGGACTTTCCTGTGAAAAAAAGTTGAAAGAGGGAAAGATAGGTCTTCCAAAAAATATTAAAATTATTAAATTAAAATACATGCAGCTAAGCGACTATGAAAAATGATTATTGAAAAAATCCTTGCACGGTAAGACTCAAAATGCTAATGAAAGCTTCCATTATCTTTTGTGGACGTTTTTTCCAAAAGGAATATTTTTGTAGCTCCAGACCTTAAACTAAAGGAGCATCAGTATCAGTAATAATTTCTAATCATAGATTTTCTGGTCTCAAGATAATTTTTTCTGAACTGGGATTAACTCCTGGGATTTATACACCGACAGATTTTCTTTCTCTTGATAAAGAAAGAATTGTCATGTCAAAAAAGGCAATCATTAAGTGCCACAAAAGTTGCCAGAAAAAAAATTAAAAGCTTTCGAAAAGATGAAAACAGATAAAATTGTTAACAAAGAAGATGTACACTATAAATGTGGTACATATTAGAAAAAGATAAAGAAAGATATTTTTCATAAAACATAAGCAAAATCTTTAAATACATTTCTTAAGAAACTTCTTTTTGTAAAAATTTTGATATGCAAAGCATGATATCTCAAAAAAATTTGATTAATTTTGCATGAAATGCTTTATGCATGTTATTTATACTATCCTAAAGGCAATGAACTAGGATTATAGTTCTGAGATTAACAGTTTTTAATTTAGAGCTATTTAATATTGTTTATATGTATTAATTTTGATAAATTTTGAGTTTGGAAATACTCGAACTGCTATCACTTTTTTATAAATGCAAATATTTCTTAGATCCCAGTTCATTATCTTCACTAAAGCTGTACAAATGCTTTATAAAAAGAATTTGAAAATATTGATTAGAATTTTTGCTAGGATGTTTTGCATTTTACACTAATATTCTCTATTTTTTTAGTTAAATTCCCCCCATTTGACTATGTTTCAAATCAAAGAAAACTTTTTTAATGGTATTAATCATTGTTTTAAATTGTGATGTCCTAGAAAACAAAGTAAAATTTATAATTAAAAGGTTTTTTTACAAAAAAAATTCCACACGTAGACAGATACCTTAAATGATGCCCTTTACATTCATTAATTTAAAAAAGTCAGTACAAAAATTCACCATTTCCTTTTATTCATTTTAGGTGAATACTTAAAATGCTACTATGAAATATTCTTATTTATTAAATATAATGCTTTATGACGAATTTTGACTACTTTAAATGGATGATTTCTAAAACAGAATCCATTTTGTATTATTTAAATAAATGTTTGAATCATTATATTTACTACTAGAACCAGCATTAAGTGATCACCCGGTACTTTCACGAATGCACTCTAATAAAAAGGTATTCCTCCCTCCAGCATAAAATTGTGGACTTGAAGAAAATGCGTGAATGTCAATGATTCTGATATGGTTTATTATTATGTACATGGAAGTTGTGTGTTGTGAAATATAGTATGTACTAGTACTTGAGTATTAACTGCTTATCATTAGCGAATAATTCTTGCGAAAAACGATTTTTGGCCTAACTCTGGTATACACTGGTTTTTAATACTCAAGTACCAGAAGACTTAATACGTGTTCTGAACATCTTTCTTCCAATTAATTGAAGTCAAAATGTGATTCAAAATTGCAACCAAATCATTTATTTAAGCTAATGAGTTTCGAAGTGATCAGGTATGAGAAAGCCCAGACCGACAAAGGATCAACCCCTCACTGGATTTAGATACAATTTTGACATAGATCTACATTTTACATTTACATCCATATACCAAGCTTCGTTTACCTAGCTCTTGTAGTATAGTAATTATTATGTTACCATCGCTTTTGGACAGTTGGAAACAGTTTTTCTTATTCATTAAATTGAATAAAAAACATTTTTGAGTCACCGTTTCCTTGGACAGACATAACTGAAAAAATGTATTTTTCTTACCCAAGAAGGTTTTAAACAATGAAGTTCTTCAAAATATTGACTACCAAGTTGTAGAAAACTGCAATAATTTCTCTTTATTTTTTCTTTCTTGTAAAATGAGAATGTAATTTATGAAATGATAAAAAGAAAGCATATTAGAAGAATTAGAATGAATATAAAACGAAAACAAAATTAAATTAAACAAAATTCAAAATGGTATGAATAATACTAAAATACATATTTTATGCATTTTTTTAGTTTAATTTTTTGTGGAAGATCTTCGTGATCCTGATTATTTGCAGAAAAGATCAAAACAGATGCTAAGGAAGATAATTTATGTGATGACTAAAATGAAGTATACGAAATGCATGTGCATAAGTAATTCAAAATATTATTAAAATATTTGTTAGTAAATAACATAGAATCCATCAAATTTCATATAATTGATGAGCAAACGCTTTCCATCTTTCATTTTAACGTTAAGTTTGTGTGTGTGTGTGTGCGTGTGCGTGTGCGTGTGCGTGTGCGTGCGTTTAACACATTCAAGTTCATCGTTCACTGTTTGTAGTAGAAATAAATGAGTTTTTTATCACCAGATTGGTGTATGGAAACTAATGAATTTCTTCACTTCAAACTAACTGAGAAAACTTTTTTAAATGCCATTTTAAACAGATATTTTCACTATTTCCACGCTTTAAACCACATTATTATTTTCATGTTAATTTTGATTCACAAATTATTCTTATTTTTAATGTGCTCAACTTGAAGGGGAAAACAACTTTGTTAATTAATTGCAATGTTTTTGCTTAAAGATGCATTTCTTAATCTGATTTTGCCTGCTACCTCTTGACTCTCATCGTGCCTCCACGTACCCTAACCCTAGACTGCCTCAACCCCACCTACTCCTCAATGAAAAATTATCTCAACTTATCTCATTATGTAATATTCATCATTTCATCCTTTATTCGAGCATCCCTGGTATCCTTGTGGTTTAAAGAAAGGAAAAATCAGCAATTTATTCATCAACTAAAAGAATGCATTTTAATGTAATACCAGAATTCAGAAGATCAATAAAACTGAAATCATTGGCTGCATTATTAAACAATTTTGTTTTGCCAAATTTCAGATTAAATTTTATAATTCCTTATTCTAATGTATATTTTAGATAGTTCTGTAGTACATGTCTTTAAAAAAAATCTAAATAATTTGCCTACTTATTACCTTTCAAAATATCTGCTCTTTTTTATTTAGATTTTAATTACAGAAAAAATATTTTATTAGATAAGAACTCTCCAAGAACTCATAATGAATATAAAACGAAAACAAAATTAAATTAAACAAAATTCAAAAGCTATCTATTTTTTTTAATTATTTTTACTGCATTCTTTGCATTAGGTACTAATAATTAAGTTTTTGTTATCCGAAAATTCAAAAGAAATGCAAATTTTTTATATGATACAATTTATAACAATTCCTTTTTGTTATAATATTAAAATGAGCATTTTCTATTAAATATCTGAAATTCTGTTGTTAGCCTTTATTAATATTTTCTTTTAATGTATTTATTTTCGAAGAAAAATTGGAGCGAACGTTTCTGATTAATAGGAAATTAGGATGGCATCTTTATTTCTTGAATATTATAATGAGCAATTAATAATATCCTCATCATTTTAAATATCTTTCTGAAAATTTAGCAAATATTTTAATCACACCGAAAATTTCCCGATTCTGAACTTTGATTACAGAAAACTTAGGAACTAATGAAGCAAATGAAAAAGAAAAATTTAAAAATTCGTAAAGTGAATTGATTTATTAACATTTTTCAGTATCCATATTATGTTTATTAAAATGTCTGTTTTATTTAAGTTTATGGAAATAATGAAGAAAATTCTTATACCTCCGAAAACACTATTTCATTAGACACAAAAAAAAAATTCCGTTCTGTAGTTTGATTATAGATAAGTCTAGAAACAAGTGAAGCAAATGGGCAATAAACACTTCTGAGAGAAAAGTTATTTTCGGTAGGGAATTAGTTTTAACTTTTCACGTAGATGTTATTTGAAAAGAGCTGGTTAATTTTTCTGCATGTAGTTAACACAACAACATTCCCTGAGGGAAATCAACAACTTCGACGCTAATCCATCTTTGTCAGTTTCTGTTCAATAAAGTTAATAAAGTACATGGACAAATATGTCTCCTAGATCCTTTACCTATCTAAGGAAAATGTCCCATCTGTCAATGTCATCGGAAAATCACTACCGCATAACCGTCCTGACTGCTTTTAATTACGAATACAAAAACTAAAAGCATTGTAGGTTCATCAATCTTCGGACTGTCCCTCTGTCATAGACAGCCTACTTACCATTTACTATCAGAAGAAGCATCAGTATTCGTTATTTTGTCGCTTGAAATTCCTAATGGTGATTGACATTTAGTTTGTTTTTACTACATTATTTCTATTCGTTAATTATCCCATTTATTTCTTGTCCAGTTCAGACTCGCCAATGTACAAAAAGATTTAGTTATTCCTTACTACTAAAATGTAATAAAACTCTTTGGGTGAAAAAATTTCCTTATGTTAATCAAACTGAATAACGTATGATGGTCGATCAGCGTAAGATTTCTTTTAACTAACAACAACACTTACCATAATTTTGAAAGATTAATTTAAAAAAAGGAAACAGAAATTTTCTCAAATAATAACTAATATTGCTGGGGGTGTTTTTGCGTTTACTATGCACAAGAAATCGCGTATTCGTATCAGATATTAAAAATAAAAACAGAAATATTTTCACTGGTTATGAAAATGCAGCTTCTTCTCCCACTTGTTATTTTTGGAAAATTGAGATAGACGTAGTATTTAATTATAACAATTTTGTTATGAATTTATAATATTGATACTCTGCGTAACTTATCTGGTAGTGAGGGAATGAGATTTACAGATATTCTTAATGGGTGCAGAATGCATGCAAAACAATGAATCCTGCTCTTGGCGACAAATTTATTTCAACTTTTGTCAAATTAGGAACAAATTTGGATACAAAAATGAAGGAACTAACTAATATAAGAATTATGAAGCTAGATTTATGGAACAATGATAGATACCTCTTATCTCTTATCAAGTTCTAAGACTTTTTAGAATATTCCATGCCTCGTTGAAAACCAAAGTATTCATATTAAGAGTCAATTTTCTCTTTGGTATGTTTATCGTAAAGTGAGATTTTCATCTCCACTCTGAGTGCTATTATGTTGTTGTAACTTTATAATAGCGATTTGCTGTTTTCATGTATGTTATTTGTTTCTGAAAGTGATATTTTAGCGTACGATTCAGTTTGGCTCCTGCCTTTTGTAGAATAAGCCATTGTTATCCCTTAATATACGAGTTCAACTTCTCACCAAAGGATACCAATAACAGTATTCTCACCAATAAATATTATTACAATTTCACAAATGAAGATTTTTTTTTCAAAATAATTCTTCTTTCTTTGTTGAATGAAGAAGAAGGCCGGCTTTCTGGCATAGAGGTAACGCGTCTTCCTCGTGTTCTAAGAGTCCCGGTTCGGACATGGTTGTTCTTCTGTGTGCTATCTGTGAGATGTGTGACTGTGCCTCCCTGTAAAAAGGGGCTGCGCAAGCAAATGTGGTGAGTGTGTAGCTAAGTCGTACTCTTGGCCCTAGTTGGCGCTACTTCAAAAACAAGAGACGCTCCTTTCGGCTTCAATCTGCTGCTGTATCAGCAGGGGGCTTGTCTATGGCAAGTGCCTTAAGTAACAACAATAACAACATAAAGAAGAAGAATTCTGTAAAAGTAAAAAGTTTCGTGATAGCATAGAATTTACATATAAATTAGTTTTAATTTTCTTTACTCATCTTCAGTTTAATTCAAAATACAAATAATTAGTTTTGATTTTCTTTACTTATATTCAGTTTAATTCAAAATACAAATAATTAGTTCAATATTATTTAAAAAAATTACTTAATATTTTTTAACCAGAAAATATGTTATTCTTTAGAGCTGTGTATAATACTAATCATCTTATTTATTTTTCAAAATTTATAATCTAAAAATATAAAGCAGTCCATCTTCAAATTACAGAAGATTTATTTCCTGTTATTGATTCAAAAAACAAATGTCTAGTTAGTCTTATTAGATAATAATCCACGGTTCACATCCCTTTCTAAGAGTTATTTTATTTGCCCCTTTATTCACCGACACTTACTTTCAGTGAGTAAGTAGCCTCCCAGAAATTATTACTCTCCCCTTACGGGGCGTTCACGCTCTGCTGCTGCTGCAGGAAAGCCCAAAAGAAGGACAGATCGACTGACAAACGCACGGACTCCAAAGAAACGCTTTTGTTCTCCTAAAACCCAAACTATAAGAAATCCCGTCAGTTGTGTCAGATTCAGTCGCTGAAGCAAAATAAAAGTCGCTGGGGCTAACAATAGCACTCTTACCTCTTCAAAGTTACTGCAGAAATGGAACATAAGAGAGAGCCAGACTGAAAACGAATACTATACATTAAAAGACGACGTTTAGAAAGTCCGCGAACCATGTAAGGTACGCTGTAGATCAAAGTTATTGGCAAGGAATTCTCGATTTTTGAATGCGCGCCGGATTTCAGTTTCTTTTCTGTCTCTTGGTAGTGAGTGGTATGTTATATGTTTCGGGAATATTTTATCGTGCAATGGATTTCGCTTGGCTACCCTTGTATTCACAACGAGGGGATTATCATACATCACTTTGAAAGAAAGAATTATAGTTTTGCCTACAACAGGAGTTTTATACATTGCATGAGTGATAGAGAAAGTATATAACTGGAAGGGCAAAGGAGAGACTAAAATATCACCCGTTTTTTAAAGAACTATACAAATGATATTTAAACTTTTAAAATTCTAATCTGAATAGAAATATAGGAAGGCATAAAGAGAAATATTGTTTTATTTCAAACAATGGACAGATGACCTGTAAAGCCCAAATAAATATTCCTCAACATTTAAAATTTGGAATTCAGTTCCCTAACTTATGCCAGATTTCTAATTTTTATCCATATTTCTTAACTTTTTGGTAGATTATAATTTTTCATCCATATTTCCTAACTTTTTGACATTTGGAATCCGATTCTCCAAGTTTATCTTATTGATACTGTAACTAATGTTCAATGAATTTTAAAAGACTTCTAAGGAATCTCAGATTCATAAGTAAGAAAACTTATTCAACATAGTTTTTTTTTCAAAAAAAGATTATATTCTTTAATGCCTCGCTCTTACTAGATAAATTTATTCACTTGCAAATTTGTTTTTCAAGAAACGTAATTTTCAAAATTAATTTGCAATATACTTTTCAATTAATAATTTAACAGAAAACGACAATTATTTTATTGAAAAAATTATAATAATAACTTTTTAATATCATAATTGAGTTTATGCAAGAATCATTACATTATATAAATTTTGATCATATTTTTAAAATTATTTAATCAATTACAAATATTATTTGCTTTATTAGAAAAATTATTGGAGGCCCTTCATTATAGAACGAAATAACTGAAATCATATCAGTATTAATGTTATATTATTCGTAAAAGCAGAATTGTATCAAATATTAAAAAAACCCGACATTTGTTAAGAAATGTGTTATAATTTATTTCCAATGATTAATGTGCTGAGGAGGATAACATTGATTTTGGTAAGTCATTAGTGCCCTTAACATTGATCAAATATCACGCGCATTTCCATTGTTTCAAAATATGTTTCAGATAAATATTTCATCTATCTAACTATCCTGAATAATTAATTTTTCTTTTTATTTTATCTGTTGGTTAGAAATTAAAATATAAACTTGAAACAAAGCGCAACAATGAAACAATAAAAAAATCTTTCTATGTAAGTGTTTTCCGACCACTTCTTAATGATGATGATAATGACTTTGTTCACCTTTATTTGTCTTTCCTAAAGGATGCTAAGTCTTACAAAGAAGAACAAGATAGGTTCAAGATCATTAAGATTAGCTCGAAGCATACCGCGGAAAAATAAAATGACCAGAAATAGTGGTTTTTAAATCATTGCCATGGTTACGTTAAAAAAAGTTCAAGATATATTAAGGACTAATGATACAATCAAAGCTGACAAAAATCTTTAAAAAACAAAGTTAAAATACCTGATTTCAAGCTAATTTGTAATCAGGGACATAAAAAATTTTAATTTCTGATTGAATATTATTTCATATATCTCTATGTATTAAAAACGCTGTCTTCAACTCTTATGTAGTTACTTTTTAAATAAAAGCTCTATATAACTATTGCAAGTACCATAAATACTTGTAATCTAGGCTAAAGGGAATAGGTTTACCGAAATCATTCCAATTTCTCATAAAATGTTCTTATATTTCTCATCAATGAATAGGTCTGGTTTAACCAAATATTCAGCTTCAAAAAGAGCGTAATGAAATTTACATTTTAGGAATTGTCTTATAAACTATCTTACTTCCTAATGATAATAAACCTCTTTGCTTTGATAGTAAAAAAGTTGAGATCATCTTATATGATACAGTTTTTAAAAATCACGCTTTCCAGTTTTAACTTTTGTAGATAGTAGTGACAGGTCAATTAAAAATTAGATTTGTATCCTTTTTGAAAGTTATATTGAGGAACATTTTGTGTTAAATGTTTATTCATGAAATCAAAGAAAAGGACAAAAGTAGAAAGGCTCTGATGCATATTTCTTTTGATAATAGTCGCCATGGTTGTCCGAGCAATTGTGTAATCGGTAAATCAATTAATCGAAACAGACATAGAGGAAATCATGGTCACGAAGCCACTTAACGATGGTTTCTAGAAATGACGACTTTCCAGGTTCTTCTTCACTTAACCGAAAGGAGAAAATCATTTAATACGAGAACCAGGCTTCGGGGGATGTTGTTCCTGTACATCTCCGCTTTTATCCGAGCATCAAATCACGTGTAAAAGATCAGCATGAGGTAGGATGTTATCGTTTAACACTAATTCACTTTTTGAGCTGACGTCCTGTCACATGGGTGGTACGTCTTCCTCGTGATCTGAAGTTCCAGTCCCAGTTCCGGCAAGGTTGTTCTTCATATGTTCTATCTGTGGTATGTGGGAATGAGCACCCTGTAAAAAGGGTTTGTGAACGCGAATGTGATGTGTGAGTGTCTAAGATGTCCTCTTGGCCCTAGTTGGCCATACTTGAAATAAGAGACGCACCCTAGGTTTAAAATGGCTGACTGTATCAGCGAGCTTGTTTATAATAAATGCCATTAGAAACAACACTTTTTGAGAGCTGCCCCGACCAATTCCTACAAATGACCTAACGCAACTGGTCTAGCGTAGTAGAATAATTTCCAGCATTCCCAGCTTCTCCATGTGTATGGAAATAAGAGGGTGTCAGCAAACACTGGTGCTCCCAAATTACTATGGAATAACTTTCTTAGCATGAACTGGGGTTTGAACCTCTTATAGGGGAAGAAGAGACAAGGAGTTTCTCCTTGACATTGAAACTTTTATCGTCTCAAGTTTCCCCAGATTCACCCACTTATCAATCCCTGTAACAATATGGGGAAAGAAATATATACTTTCCACCTGATATCACATCTAATGCTGGATATGTAATATCATTATTGTTTCTTCTTCTTCTAAGTGTTATCACACTACCGAACAAGAATACATCTTCCGGTTGGCCAAATTTTTGTTCACGATATCCAGTCCACTGCCAATGAAGATACTGAATACGTGAGAAGTCATTCTCACGTGAATATCATAGTAAGCTTGGTTCAAAACTTCGGCACTGCACACGCTGCCATTTGTGGTGGACACACTTGACCGTCTTAACCTTTGTTTGTCTCCTGCATCGATTCTGCTTAGTTCAAATTCCTTACACCAAAACCATATTTGTTTCCGTGATTGAATTACCTTCGTTAATTTTCATTATTTTACAATGAAATTCAACAGGGAACGTTTTATTTAAACGCTAAAACATTTTTACACATCGTATTTCAAATCCCTCCCATATATCTGTCAATGACACCATCTTCTAAATGAGATTTTGAAGGGGTACGGCACAACTAGCTCCAGCACGGCGATACTTTTATCGTTTGAATACAGCCATTATCTATTTTATTTAGATTCAATTCGCATGGATAATTTGTGCACATGTAAGAAAGTTCTTGTTATATAACGTTTTATACCTCTACGCCTTTCTTCTTCTGAATCTTATTTATGCTTTTGTTTGAGATACACAGCTCATAATTTCTTTTTCACCAATACATATGTTACAGCGTCTGGGTTAAAAATTTCTCTGAAAAAAACTAATCACTTTGAAGAACGTTTTCAAAATATGCGCCTTTTTATATGTATATGCATATTAGTTATAAACATAAAAAGTTCTCTCATTATTAATATTCAAAAACATTTATATTTCAGTATACAAATCGTAAGAGAAGAACATTTTCTTCCCTCTAACCAACTTCTCACGTTTACGATATTTTTGTAACGACATTTTGCATAAATTGGCATATGATCTCCAAGCTGAAATATTTTTCCAAAGAAATTCTAGAAGCCGAAATAAAAGAGGGTAAGAATAAATTATTGAGCTAGACAAGAAAACAGATGTTGCAATTTCTTTCCTGGTATCTGAAAAATTGTAATGCGAATGTAACTTTCATAACAAAACCTTTCTTTTTTTTTAAATTCCACATTTCTTTCAAAGTATTCTGAGATGAAACTAAAATCGAAATTCTAAAATGTATTGCATTTTCCATTTTTTAGTATTGAAACAAAGAAAATAACAGATTATAATTTTGCTATTAAAATCAGGATTTTTGTATTAGTCGAAATAAATTTATCATTTTAATTTTTACTGAAAGATTTCTTTATTGGGCTTAAAAAATTTGTTTTGTTGATACCAAGCATTTTGAACGGCTGATTGAATAAGCTTCTTATATCGATTCAGAAGGTACTTATTCTTGAATTTCTTTTTATTTCAAAGGTAAGCATCTTAGAGATTTTCGAATATTAATAATATAATGCGAAAACTCATTTTTGCATTAGTACTTTCATCTAAAAGAGAAATTTAGAAATAATTGTTGTGACTTATTCCAAAAAGAATTACATTTCAAGGTATAATTCATCGGTTAATTCTTATGTTAATATATTTGTATTACTAAACGTTAAATGTAGATTCTGTTGAACTTATTACATAAAGGAATTTTTTTCATAAGTTTCTAAAGAGAAAAAAAATCAATTCCAATAATTCTTATTTTATAGTTATTATTTAAAGGTTTTGAAAAAGGAATCTGATCCGATTTTACTTGTAATGATAATTTATTTAAATTGTGATTAATTGTACTTATTCAAATCTCATCTTTCTTCTTTTTTCCAGGGCATCATTCAATTTTTTTTAATAATGATAGAAATACTGTTAACGTATTTTTATCGCGTAGTGATGTACATTAAAATTTTTATATGAGTATTAGGTACATTACAGCTTTAAAGTTTCTTTGTAAATTAAATATATTATATTATAATTTTTCTGTACAACATATTCGTTATATTTCATTAAACTAATCCTTTTTAGATTTTTTTTTCAATATGACAACCTTTAGGTTCAAACTTTCAAGGTCACTTTAATTGTTTAAATTATTTCTAAATGTGTTTGGCATATGATTCATATGGTGAAGCTAATTTATCTTCTATGTATTATGACAGTTATTTTACATTGCATATAATTTCTTTTACATTTAACTTACTTATTTTCTTTCTAATCATTATTAGATCCAAACTGTCAAAGACACTCTAACAGTTGTGACATGATATGCTTTTTGTAAAATGTGATCTGATATAATACTACATGCATTAAATGCAAGATGTGCAATGGATTCCTTATTAAATATCGCGCATTTGTGATATAATAAGGAATTACCTTATATAGGATAATATGAAAAAATCTCAAAGAGGAGAGAAGTACATCTAATTTCATTCATCGGTTGCTCCATACAACTGTAAATGTACATTTTATAAGATTGGGTTTCGCAGAAATTTATTAAAATACATAATGCATATAAATTGATATATTTTTTTCTTAAATATGTATGATTTATATCCTGCATTTGATTTTAATTTGGTGAATACTTCTGCAAAACTACTAAAGATAATTTCAAATTATTTTTATCTTGTTAAACAAAAATAAATCATAGTTAAAAAGTGAGATTATTTACAACATAATGTAATTTCCGGTAATATTGTGAAGGAATGGATTTCTATTTCTCTCATAATCAAATGAAGTAAGTGTTTA
Source organism: Argiope argentata (assembly GCA_026289955.1). Lineage (NCBI taxonomy): Eukaryota > Metazoa > Arthropoda > Arachnida > Araneae > Araneidae > Argiope > Argiope argentata. Next base: position 467,135 of record JAOUZG010030984.1, on the reverse strand, counting down.
AGTATTGGCAGATGTTTTCCGTTTAAGTACAATTGATCCAAAGCAAGCAAATAAAATTCATTTCTATGAATAACATGAAATACGAATGTGAAATCTCAAAATGCCTTCATTAAAATTCGGAGTTCAGGCTAAAGATATAACTCCGTAAGTTCCAATTACGGAGTTGCTAAGTAAAAATATGCAGCACTCTTCCTGGGTGGATTTGTATTTCTCAATTATTTTTTTCGGTGGGGGGGGGGGTTCACTTTTTTTACTGTAATCAATTTACCTCAAATGATTCTGATAAGCTTCTCTTTGCAATGACAATCTGATAAGGCTTTGCAATGACAATCTAATTTTCGGTTCCTAGAAATGCAGAAATATGAATTCCAAACAATTCCTTCAAGACGCTTTGCAAATTTTAATCCAGAATACGTCATTTAATGCCAATTAACAACGAAACCATTCGTTATAAAGCTTAATACATACACCTTTGAAAGGTAATATAACTTTATCCCATTTCACATCAAACTAACTTCTCAATGTAAATAAAAAAAATCCAAAGTATTGGGAATATCCAAGTTTTTGCAAAGACATAAATAAAACTTTTATTTATGTCTTTAGGCTTTTGGGCATTAATTATTATCATTGTGACTTTTATTTGATATTAAAATCACCGAATCCTTAAACTACAGCACGCTTGAATACATTTAGCATTTCAATAAGCTATGTACGTGGAGGTACAAAGTTATATTATCACTTAGAAGTATTAACATTTTATTACATACTTTTCAATTTACTTTCTTACATACAAAGATCAAATGAAAGTACTGAAACCAGCAAGAAATTCGGTCATATGATTTTTATGAATTTCCAAATTTTATTGTTTCCTGAGTATAAAAAATCAATTCTGGATTTTTTTTATTTTCATATGTACATGAAAATAATAAACAACAAAAGCTCTATGATATGTGTTACACAGAATTTTACATTTTTGCCAAATTATAAATAAATGCTGTTATTGTTTCATTCATTCATTGGAAATCACTTGTTTGCGTACTTTTGTGTCTGTAAACTCGGTAAATCATATGAACAACAAACAAGAAAAATAATTCTCTAGAGGAGTATCAGAATTGCAACTATTACAAAATAGGTGAAATGTAGGTGGTTGTACAAAAAAAACTAATAATAGGTTCATACCATGTCGCATCAGAATGACAAAAAGTAATTTTTTTTTTCACTTTTCATATTTTCAAACACTCATAATTAAATAGACAAAACGATTCTTTGAAACAATTAAACTGTAAATGCCTAATTGCAGCACTCACTTCACTTTCTATTACCATGCACTCCATTTATGGTCAAAAACATATAAATTAAATATTAGAATAAAGAAAGTAATTATAAAATTTAATTCAACAATTAAATGTTCTTTGCAAAAGAAAATATTCTTTTATTATTCAGAAGGAAAGCAAAATTAATTCAAAATTTAATCATTTTACAGAAATTTGGAGACTTGACCTAATAGTGGCATGCAGCCATGCTTTCATACCACGACATAGCGCGATTCGTCTCACTTAAGATCAAAACTACCAAATTGGTCATTAAAATAAGGTAAGTAACTTCCCGATTTAATTCCAATACTTAAATTTCCTTACTTTAAAAAATACTTCGAAATATTCAAATAAAATATAAAAAGAAATTCGAAGTTAAGCATTCGAAAATCTGACTTTATAGTGTCATATCACCACACCTTCAACTTACGATTAAAATCACGGAAGCGGTATATTACACGGCATGGGGATGGATTTGCATTTCGCTCACTAGTCATTAGAATAAGCTTTGTATCCGAAGATAGGTATTCTCTATTCGAATTCGATCGCTTCGAATTTTCCTACGGACAATGCAAAAGATTTTCAGCGTAATCTCCCACCTCTCTCGTTAAGTGATAATTATAGCCTTCTCTTCAAGAGTTCTTCTTTTTTTCCTTCATGGCGCTTTCAGATTCACTGTAATAATCCAAAATCTCTAATCAATAGTTTCTAATGATCCTCTCTTGTTGCAAGAGCGGCAACGGCAAGTTGTAATTACGGCACGTTTAATGATTTCCTAACCATTGGACATGTTTGCTAGAATATACTCGTATCAAAAGACAATTTAAATTGACTTCAAATTTCTATCCCTAAGAATACTGAGAAGTTATTACAAGTAACTTATTAATTGAAGAGCTCATCAAAAATAGAGATACATTCCAGTTATTATCAAGCTTTTGATAACTTGCCGTGAGGCGTGACGGTTAAGCATTAACGAATGCATGTTGAAATAGCCACTGATGGGAAAATATGGGATGGGCTTCTTGTTTGTTTGCCCGTTTTTTAGTTTTAGTTAGGTTTTTTAACTATATAATTAAGTGAACACTGCATTAAATTACCATTATATCAAATGTTTGTTTTTTTCATTTATCACTAATTTTTCTCAACTATTAAGCAATAAGCTTTCATTAAATTAAAGAGTTAAGCCAATTTCAGCAAATAAGGATTTTTAATTATGAATCATCTAGATAAACGAAGCGGCCTTCGCTATTTTTTCAAGTTCAACTCAAAATTAAGTTGATCTTATTTATTTGTATTATTTTATAACATTGTTTTAGCAATATACCTTAAGAATTCAAAGTTTTGATTATATGTCATAAAGTACGGTTCATGCACCTTTAAAAAAACATTTCCAAGATCACAAAATTATTATATCAAATTAATGGATCACTTTGAAGGTTAAAGCTTCCCGTGGGTTCAAGTGTCTTCCCAAATGGGCTTTCGAAGAAAATTGGTGCATATATTTGCTTCGTTTCGATGGAAACATTCAACAAACGTTTTCGACCAAAAATTGAAATTCGTTGCTAAAAATAAAATTACAAAAAAGTTATTAAAAAGTTCTCAATAAAAGTATAACTAAACAATATAACCCATAATCTTCTTGCATCAGTACCTTAGTTCGTTAAACCATGCCATGCCTTAACTTGTAAGGCCCAAGATAAAAGATAACGCTTCGCTTCCAGCTGCATTATGATAATATACACAGAATATAAAGCAGAGAATCTCTGAATATGATTGTAAGTTCTATATTTATTTTGAGAGAATTACGTATATTTGAGGATATCTGAGCCATTGAAACTTGTCGGGGTTCAAGCGCCTCACATCGGTATAACGTAGAAATTCGAATAGTGAGATAGCTCCCCATAGATGTCCCTTTTCATCTCTCAAAAAAAATCACGAGCACCATTTCATAAGATATATAGACTCAGAACATCCTTATTTTAATTATCGACCATAAGTTTTCTGCTTTATGAAAAGTATATAAATTATCCCCAGCTCTTTAATTAAAATTGAGCTATGAATAAAAATTTTATGAATGGAGTTTAAATGTCCTTTTGAATGCAATAAAAATGAGTCTGACTCCCAAATTCCCAAAATTTTCTTTCATTTAGAATGTTTAAGAAATATTATGTGTTTTTCAACAAAAATATTTCTGCTGCTGCGTTAAATTCCTTTCTTAAATCATGAAAGTTCCATGTCTCAAACAGAAACTACAATTCTGTTACAATTACTCAGATAAATTATATCTTGGGTAATCAATGTTTGTCAGCAAGATTTAAAGTACTTTTCTTGTCGTATTTATTTAGCATGTAAACAGTCTTAACTTATTTGTGATACATAATCGATTCAAACCAATGTTTTTCATTTTTTTAAAAAAAGTCCTTTAATCTAATTTAAAACTTTCTTTAACATATTGAATTAGTTACTGCATAGGAATCGTGATTATTAAGCACAGCTTGTATTTTACAATTTTGTTCAATATACGATTTAATACAGTTATTTAATATATTGATATGAAATGTTTCTTACAAGAAAATTTTCCTGATTATTTTCAATTTTGAACAATTGGAGATCGTAAGAAACGCGTTTACATTTAAAAAATTTCATGAAACCACAAAATGTTTATATGTAAGCCCATCTATTGGGAGAATTGATAATTTAGGAGGCTTTCAGTTTTAAGAAAACGTAGTCTTGGAAAACATATATTAAATAAAACAATTTGATCTAAACAATTATTTCTTTCTAATTGGGTAGCAAAAGTATGGTAACAGCATTTATATTCCATATAAGAAATTCGATAGACAATTCCTACACAAAATCAATCTTGTGTGAGGTCTTGGTGAACATTAAATTTGCTTCCATGGGTTAAATGCCCTCTTATATCTTAAGTGCAGAATTTCGGGTAGGAATATGACGGTTTTCAGGAGGTCACCTGGTTATGAAGTTTATGTCTGATTTCGAGACTGCCTTCAAAGCTTCAAAGTTGGTCTTTGATAAAACCGGAAAATTCATAGAAATCAATTATTCATTTTATTATATTAAAAATAGTTTTTCAGATAATTTACAGTTTAACCATGAAATATCCAATTTATTGCCTTATTCAAAGCTAAATGTAGTCGATCATTTTAATTTAACAAATAGATGGGGCACCACTAGAAATAATCCATCCAGCTCTTATAGAACAAAAAATACAAAATAAAATGAGTAATTTATAGTAAAGCTTTAACTGGTCAGTGAACTTTGAAATAAGCCAAAATCTATTTTATTTTTTTTTCATCGTTTCCTCACAAAATTATATGTTCATAGTCAATTAAAATAAGGTTATAAGATATATTATTCAAATAAAATGAATTTTACACGGGTAAAAATTAAAAAAAAGCATTTTGACTACTTTTCTCAAAATGTAATTAGATTTAAATATCTTTGAAACGTTCCAGGTGTCTAAACGCTTGAAGAAATAAAATAGAATTGATAATAAAAGTTTCTATTAAACATTAAAAGGAAATAAGATATGCCTTTTATATTTCGAGATTCTCTAAATAATTATAAGTCAATTTTAGTTCCGAAAAACGTAAAATTTTTATGAAAATTCAGTAAGTGTTGATAAAAGTATTTATAAAAATTTAGCTTTCTTAAAATTCAAATTACGAAATTATATGCAGTATCTAAATAAATTTATATTGGGTAATATGGAAAAAATAATTTAAAAAATTAAATAAAATCACCTCGAATATTCTAAAATTATAAAAAAAAGTTATACATCCTTTAATGTTTAAAAAACAATATATAATTTCAAATTTTTTTTAAATTTTTTAACTTGTTTATACTTTAATACGTGAACCTAAAATATTTCATAGCTGTAAAGGAAACATTCACAAAAATTCCTAATAGAGTCTACTGTCCCTTGAAGTGGCATATGCAGTTGTATTTATCCTGTAACTGTATGACGTATGATACTCTTCTGAAAGAGAATCTATCTCTTTCAGAAGAGTATCATACTGAAAGAGATGCATTGCTCCTCTCGAAGGAGGACAACGGCATGAAATAGCATAACTCATCATTAAACAATGTTCTACTAAGCTTTAAATTACGTATACAGTTACGTTTTATCAAAACTGTTATTATCGAAACGGTTATCAGTATATGTCTTATTGCACATATACTGACATATCATACACAGCTAGACTTCTCATATAGCTGAGATTGTCTGCATTCCTTTAAATGCTTAGTTGAATTCGGGCTTTATAAGATATCTATAATTTAAACGATTATCTGAATCATGCTGCAGATATTAAATATGTCTCCTCCACTTCCTAATAATTATGAAAGATTAATTCATTCTCGGCTATAGAATATTCCCTCGGTGTTTCAAGAACCGCGTTCTTATTAATTAAGCAATCAGTATTATAAACGAATTTTCCCCACTTGGTCTCAGAATTGACTGACGACGCGACTGTTTGGTTATATAATTTTAGGTCACCAATCTTCAGAAAGAATCAATGTTTATTCCTTCATCTGATTGATTACGAGATGTTTCTTTACAGACGAGATCTCTAGAGTCCCTCGGTGGCAAACGGAATTATTAACGTCCAGAATAATGAATTAATATTTTCCCAATGCAATTACACGAAGCATATGGGGCTGACATTAATTGTTTTCTCTGGGCACGCGGATAAATATTCTAAAATTGAAGGACTGAACAAAGGCTTAAGAAAATTATAAAATTAAATATAATCAAATTATAAAATTAATTTTATTATCGAAAAAGTACACTTGAAATTGTCGTCGCTCTTTTGTTAGTGAATAAATAAGATGGTTTGTTATATTTTTTTAAATAAATAATATCTTTAGTGAATAATATGCCAAATCGAATACAGATTTTAAATTTTTAAAAATTGATTCAGTGTGTACTTAAAAATGAAGAATCATCCCTCCCTATGTAATGATGTGCTTGATTCCAGACATTTTGATATTTCATTATGTAATTCGATCAAAGTAATAGTTTATTTTAAAAGGCAAATACATATTTAATATATCATCTTTATTGTCTTATTTGAGTTGAAACAACAAAATAATATCCCAATGTGTTATTTAATTAAAAAAGAAAATGTATTCATTGGTGAAAGAAATTTCGGCTTCAATTATCGATCTTGCTCTAAAATGGCTAAAGCATAGCTTTCAAAGGAGCGAAATACCGAAAAAATGATTTGTAAAAAATTATTAAATAAAAATTTGAAAAACTATAATGCAAAAAAGCATATTTTTAACATTAAAAATTTTAAAAACTATTTTCAACTATATCTGGTGTGCTGATTTTAAATTGGAATGCCTCTTTTCTCCATTAACTCTTCTTTTCAAGATTTAGATTAGATGGGTTTTAAAAGAAAAAATAAAATTATAAAGATAAATTTATTTCTCGAAAAATGTTTCGATGGCAAAGAAAAATAAGTAACAATAAAAGCCTTTGTTCTCACACAGGAAGTCCTGGTAGTAAATAAAGAAAACAGTAAATCATACCAATGGTCCTGGAGAAGATTAAACTTACGAACATAAATGGACAATTTTTCTGGTCTTAAAAAAAGGCTAATATCGACTTAGACAGCAAAGTAACAATATGAATTATTTATGCCACTTGTTGCTGTGGAAAAGTAGATCCAAACAACACTGTTAAATAAGAAAAGGGCGACTTTCCAGAAAGAACAGGGTTGCTGAGAAGAAGATAGTACTATTCTAGAACCTCCATTCAGAGGAGGTAGAATCATCTTGCCTTCGCTGTGTATATAGCTAGAGTTAATGAAATAGTTTCATGAAACCTCTTGATCTAAATATCTATTTCTTTGCATACACAGAATACTAATATGCCTTAGATGAATATGAAAAAACTTAAAACTAGAACTTTTTAAAAAGGCCAATGTAGACATCTTAGAAACAATGAAAAACCATCATTTAAAAAAATCTGGACAAACATGAAGGTCAAATTATTTTGATATGGCCAACATCATCAGAAATCTGGATGGAAGTATGATCATACTTAATTTTCTCGCAGCCATTTAGACCTTTTTTCTAAAATTCTACTAGTAGTGAACGATTATGAATAAAATAAGGTTAATGATTTCACCAGAATATAAAGATGATGGAGAACCATGTGTTTATATATTCACATGGGATACTTCTATCGTGGTATTTAATTACGGTAATATACAAAAAGAATACGTAGATAAAGATCAATCAAGAATTTAAAATAAAATTAGCTTAAATTACAAGTAACTTATTAATTTAATGGAGTAACTTGCTATTTTATATTAACCAAGCAAAATAACTGTTCCTTTTGTTTTTATTTCATTCTTTTTAACCTTAAATATAAATTTAGCTATTGTAGTTTACAAAAATATTGTGTTTTTCCGTATTTAGTTACAATGCTTTATAAGCTTTACTCAGAGAACTTTTTTATTTAATGTCTATAATTTAAGCATGTTTTTTAGATCATTTCCTTAAAATTCATGGCAATACTAGAGAAGAACAAGCGATCGATTTCACAAGGACATAAAAAAAGGGAAAACCAATATCCTCCCAGTTGGAATATTTATGTAACCTACAAAATGATTGTGTAAACAAAGTTTTATGAAGAATGTCAAATAAAAACTTTCGATGTGTTCCAAAATAACTTTCCTTTTGTTAGTATTTGATTTTTCTCCTATAAAATTTTCATTTAAGCCATTAAAATTTACCTTCTTTTTACTATGTTTTTTTCTCAATAAAATGAATTGTTTTACATATTTTAAAAAGAAAAGGTGTTTTAACTTAACACTTATACCCTGCATTATTCCAAGTCTACATCTAGCTATAGTAATAGTCGGAAAGATAATTTCCATCTGAATTTTTGGAGAATCACAGAACAGGAGAGCTTCTCAAGCCATGATATATTCGGGTGTTCCAGATTCCCAGACATGAATTTTAGTTTTACTTCGAAGGAATATGGATTAAAAAGTGGCGACAAGAAAGCTGGAGTTAAATTCACCTTCACATGTGAGAACTGTCTGGCCATTTGTTTTGATGTCTTCTCAAACAACCGAAGAGCAGTCTGAAGGAGACAACCCTTACGTATGAGGACGTCGTCAATGATACATCGCTTCATAAATTTGCCTTTTTTTTGTCTTGATTTATATTATATTATTTTATTAATTCTGTCATGAAAACAATAAAAATTATAGCATGGGTATTCGATTTTAGTTTTCTATAATTCTGTACTATTTTTCTCATACATTTTTTTTTTAAATTTACATTTAGTTTTCCCTTTATTGAATCCCAACTACTATTTTCATCCCGCTTCCGTTTAACTTAATAAAATCTTTAGTGAAAGTATAAAATACTTATAATAAATTCATAAAAATATCTATAAAAGTTTACACTTACCGAATTTTTACTGTTAAAATAAATCGGAAGTATGTATCAGTGGTTACTCGAACGGAGAATTTTATCAGTTTTCAAAATTTGAGACACATTATCTCAGCTAAATTTTAAGCTAAAACAAAAACAGAGGCATCTACTTCTAGAGATCAATACACTCCTTTATTTCTTGAATAATATAAATTTTTGAAATTAAATAGTTGCCTAATGCTTCACGAAAAATAAAAAAAGTGATAAATCGATGATGGCGGCACGAACTCCATCCAAAACCAAAAGGGAACATTTAGTATATATAGAAAAGCCTCCTCATGAATAGGTGTACCAATTTTCAAAATTATATGATTCAATAATAATTTATTGTATTTACTCTATGATATGATATTATAAGTTCAAATTATGTAATACAAATTATAATAAAATATATGAAGCCTTTCTAGACAAGATTGCATTAATAATATCACAGACTTCATTTAAGAAAAAAAAATCATAGTTTCAGAATGAAATATATACCATAAAGATTCTACGAAGATTTATTGCCTATTTTTATTTCCCTTGAAAATTATTACTTATTTTTTGAAGTTTTAAAGGAATTATTATTTCGCAAATATGTTTTGAAAATGTTGGGGGTACCTGAATCGCTTGAGCGATATTAGATGCTTCTAGTTTTCAGCTATATCTCAGACTAAATTTGAAATTTTTGGAAAAATTTCACATGTAAACTGAAATTTTTAAAAATGGATTTTTTATATAAATGTTAATTGTCATAAGTTCACTTTCACACATCAGAAAATCATTACCAGTTTAAAAAAATAGCCAACAAGTTACAGGTTTTGAATAAAATCCGGTTTTCGACACATGATAGGAAATACAAACGAACAATTCCTACATATGATACGTATCCTAAAAATATAAATTTGATACATAAAATATATATTCCACTGGAGATAATAAGAACAAAAATATTACGGCGTAAAAATAGCCAAGCATTCTTTTAACAGAGAAATGATATCATCTGAATAACATTTCGAAAATTAATCATTCGACGTGGTATCGTGTATCTCCGATTCAAACTGCATTCAAGCAGTTTTCTGGAAAAACTAATTTTCGCTATTTCCTTCTATAATTTCTTTGTGTAAAATTTTCGTTATAAATCTACATAGAAAGGGACAAATAAGACAATTAAAACGCAATTTGTAATGCAAATGCTGGACACTTTCGTTAGTTTCACTTTTTCTGCTTAATGATCGCTCTCATTATTTTCCTATCTGCTAAGATTAATCAAAGGAATTGAATGTTCGACTATTTATTTCAAAGCGGAAAACACTTTTCTAAATTCCATTTCAACTGAAACGATAAATCCTTTGCTCTTGAAAGCAGAAATCATCTTATAGCAACCTCTGTAAATACCATCACATAGATTAACCGAATATTGGAGCCATTTACTATTGAAATACCTTTAATTGATTTTCTCACTAGAAATTGAATTCTCTTCGAAAATCTTATATTCCACTTTGCGAAGTTTCACCCAAAGTGAATTTCCCTCATTTTCAAAGAGAATTACCACCCTGTGCAACAGACGAGATCATAAGTAAGGAGAATCAAAGAGACTCGAGAGGTAATTTGCTTCTTTACAAATAAAATGAATTAATTTCAATCAAAGACCTTTAAATGAAATATTCTTGAATGAAGCACATTCCGATTCTCCAAGTCCCTTAATTTACGGAACACATCCAAGGAGCATCGCCAACCAATCAGCTAAAGGAATCGTCCCATAAACTTTCCAACCAATTTAAATATCTATCGATCCTCTTCAACTAATACTATGCAGTAAAGTAAAAACTAAAATAATAATATAAAAAATTCATGTAACTTGTAATTTAACATTGAAATTTAATCCTATTGATATAAAATTCATAGAATTATTTCAGAGTTTGAGTTTTTCACAAAATGAGTGTTTCAAAGTTATAATTTGCTATAATACTAAGCGTAAAACATCAAAAGCAAACCAAATTTGAAAAGGTTTTAAAAAGCATAAAGAAAAGGTAAAGAAAGTATATAGATTCTAAGATGCATATTACTATAGGTTATTTTAAAATTACTCGCTAAATCTATGAGGTGCACGCCTGAATTATGATCAAACTTATTTCTATATTTAATATCACTTTTAAAAATTGCAGATCTGTCTGTCAATTCCTTTTTTCATTCAAATATCTATGCAGTGTAGCCCTTTTATTCTTAATTGTATTTTATTCTAAATCCTTAATATTATTTTTAGTTTTTAAATAAGAAATGTTAATCACTGAACAGAATCTTTCCTTGTTTAATACTAAAGATATTCAAATTAACAAAGGTTATCTTCATTGTGAAGCTTCCAGTAAGACTTCGCTTTTAAATTTTAGAATATAAATGAATTTCATAATTTTAGAAATTCAATAATGCACGACGAATATTTAAAACATTAAACTTCAGTATTTTGTATTTTTCAATATTTTTTAATATCAGATTATTAATATGTATTACTGAATGTTTTAGATTGATGCTATTAAATTTGAAACAATCAGAATTATGACAGTATATGAAAGCAATATTATAAAAAGCAATGCTCGCTTACATAAATAATAAATTCCGAGAACACAGAAACTCACAAAATAAAAAATTGTCTCTGTTAAAGAATCGAAAAAATGGTATCAGTTACTTCAATGATTAAAATTCGGTGATCAGAAATAACTTTCAGAAATAAGAATCTGAAAATTCATCTGCGAATGCTTTTGAGATGCTTCTGAATATAAAAAGAGTGTTGAGAATCATCAATACTGAAAAAACTGCAAGGGTAAATGTTCTAAAAATATACATTCACTCGAAAAGTATTTCTTTCCAAATATCAAGTTTTATATAGCATCAACGCTCTCTGTCTTCTTCCAGTGAATTCTTCGGGAAAAAAGGCTGAGTATTGAATTATTCACGAAAAGCCAGAACTCATCAAATAAAAAAGAATATGTCGCTGAAAAAATGAGTCTGAGCAATGATGCGGAAAAAACATTTGAAATATTGAAAATCAGATGGAAGAATATCGAGTAGGAAATGCATATAACCTCTGGCAAAAGTAATCACGTTTAACATAAGGCTTCAAATAGCATTAGATTATCGAATTCAGATAGTAAATTGCTTTTATATCATAACATTGAACAAGCCTTCCGCACTGTGTAAAATGAATGGAAATGATTTCGAAGCGTTTTTCATTCATTGCAAAATAAACTGCACGTATAATCATTGATTTTTCTAAAAATATTTATTGTGTGTCATTTTTCCAAATGGAGTTCTTATTAATTAAATGCCATTCTCAATAAAAGGAAAACAGCATTTCTTTATGTTCAATAGTCATGCGCTCAAATTCAAATAAATATCGATCCTTTTTTTTCACAATTCTGAAATAATTCATAAAGTGTGTTTGTCTCATTATTATTTTTTTATTCGTCTATGAATGGCATGTATTTATTCCATTTTCATTCAATTTAAATTGATTGTTGTTTATTAATATAGATTTCTGAAATTCAATTTTCCTTATTTCTTGTTAATTCTAGAGCTTTTTTTTTGTCATGCTTGGTTTGTGCTCAAGATTCCACTTCATTAATTTCAAATTTTTAAAACTTGATCACCCGGTAATTAATTTTAATTCAATTTTGATTTTTTATGAGTTTATATTCTGATTGTAAATTTGAGAAACAAATCAATTTGAAACTCCGAGATATTTATAACAATGTAATGTAAAATAAATTAAATATTAAGCAAAAAATAGCTTGAAAAGATTAAAAAAGATTCATGATTCATTAAAGCTCAAAAACGTAATCAGTTTTTATTTAAAATAGGAATTTCAGAACAAAATACATATTAAGCGAAAGAAATTCTATAAAACAATTGTCCACCATGAATATCACGAAAAAGAATATATAGAAAATTCTTTAAATGTAAAGATATGCTATAAATGTAGTTCAATCTGTTTAGAGTATTTATATCTCTGCCTCATGTTTTTATTATTTTGTTTGACGTCCATATTTTTGTATAAAAAATATTTCGTTCTTCTTAAAAAAGTCAAATTAATAAAGACATGTTTTTATTTCTTTATAAAATTATATAATTTTTTCTGCTTTACCATTTGCATAAAGATATCTATACAATTTTAGTCATTCTTTTATACATCGGAGTCGAGTTTTGAGTCCATTTAAAAGAAAGCATCGAAAACTTGAAGATAATAACAAGTAATTCTCTTAGTAATGCTATTCCTGACCTTTCGTAAATGACTAACTCCACTTCACCTTATAAAGAGCTTAAATTTGAAATCATTTTGACCGAGTTCTGAGTTTATATGGTAAATAATATAAATAGATAAGCACCACGATACTGAAATTCAGAAAAAAAATACACAACTGACAAAACTACTATTATTTGAATTTTGTTTACCATTTCATGAATTCAAAAGAACCTTTTAAAATTCGCGTGAGATTTGTAACGGAGCTTTGTGAGAATCATTCTGATATGGAAATTGAAACAAGATCCTTACCTGTCGCTCAGATTTAAAATGTGCTGCAGAATAAACAATATTCAGATAGACACAATCATGTCCCTCGGAGCATCTTAGGGGGGAAATTGGAACTCTTTGCTTCGCAAAAACTCAAAGGGATGGTGCTAAAATTGCAGTATTGTTTGGTAACTGTACCTAAGTATTTTTCAAGTCTCTTCTCGTATAAAAGAAATGAAACATCAAAATATTAATTAAGTTTTTATTTTCAGTATTTTTATGATCCCTAAAGTTACATGTTAGGTTTTTATACATTTGCAAAGGTCTTAGTAATAAAATTAAAATTCAATAGAAGAGTTGTTTTTTCATTATTATAAAAAATAACTGGAAATGGTAAATTGAAAAATTACGATAAATTTAGATCTTTTCAAAAACCATACATCTGGGTTTTGAAAAAAAATCCCAAGTTGTCCAGCGTTTTTTTTTTTTTTTTGTAAATAAAAAGTTTGAATCATAAAGCTTTCAAAAACAATAACTAGAAAAATTTTATAAAATATTCATCCCAGTACTTGCTCTTTCTAATTTTTATTACGCATAGAAAATAATTATCTTAATTTCTCGAATTGTGAATATCACTGTGAATTTCAATATTATTGAATTTTAGTACTTAGGCTTGTTCTTTCTTAATTTCAAAAGTGAAATAAATTTCCCAACTATTAATTCTTTGTTTTGCTTAGATTCCTCTTCAACTATCCAGAATCCTATAAGATTGAAATCGAAAAAAATATTCCAAAACCCATTTTAATTTATCCTAAAATTAACTAAAAAAAATTATTACCTTCTATGATATTCAATATCTTACCTTGCAATAATCTATTTATATCCATAGTTATTTACTAAACAGCTAAGGAATACTTTTAAAATATAAAAACTGGAAATTATCGTTGAGAAAAATTTAATTTTTTTGTAAATTTGAATTTATTCTTAGATAAGCACATTATTTTTCTAACTGGCAACTTTAAAATAATTTTTTCCAACTAGATTTCCTGCATCTTTTCTTGCATAGCATTTATTGTCAATATAAGTGCTATGATTAACTACTGTTATCTTAAAAGTGAAAGTACTTTTCGCTAATAAAATATAATATACTTTTAAAAATAAAGAGATAATAATAAATAAGCATATACGTATTTAAAGGAAAATAAGAAAACAATCGTTACTCTCATATAAATGCATGTTGAATAGCGCTTTCCAGTGGTAACTTATCTGTGAATTACTAAAAGTAACGGTGGCCATTAAAATCTATAAACCTTAATCACTTTTAAAAGATCCTTCCGTTTTAATTTTTATTTAATTTCCCGTCGTCAAAATCATTTTCCTTATTTATTTAATAACACAACACTTTCCATTAGAGTAACAATTTTCAAAAGATTGGTGTGTGTGTGTGTGTGTGTGTGTGTGTGTGTGTGTGTGTGTGTGT
>JAOUZG010030984.1:438728-452370 GCA_026289955.1 Argiope argentata | reverse complement strand
GTGTGTGTGTGTGTGTGTGTGTGTGTGTGTGTGTGTGTGTGTGTGTGAAAGTGAGGGGCCTAATATTAAAGAAACCTTTAGAAACTTGTAGATACAACTATGATAATATATAAAGTGAGCACATTACATAGTGATTTTTTATAAATACTTTTGGAAATTTTAATACATTATTTTGGAATTTTTTAAAACGCGTTCACATGCCCACAATCCATTTTCAGTTATAAAAGGCAGCATATTTTAATTTATATGTAAAGGAAAATTGAAATAATTAATCAGCCATTGATTAAAAATAAGTAGAAGAAAGTTTAAGTGTTTTCACCTCAAAAAGGTTTAATGTGATGCAAAGAATGATACTGCGATCAGATTTGTTTTAGTTTATACAATTCGACAAAACAACCAAATGGATTCTCTTTCATGATTATCGAAATCTCAAATGAATGAAAGTTTCTAGATAATTTATAACTTAAAAAGCTTTAGGAAAAAACTTTGAAAACTTAAAAATTTTAAGATTAACCAGGCAAAATAAGATAAGTGCATTAGTAACCGAATTGTTGAAGCTATTATTAAGAATATTTTACAGGATATATGTGATCTTAGGCACTTGATAGTGGTTCTAGTCGTAAAGATATAAAGGCCTTTTGAGGTCATATTAAAGATGTTTTCAATGCATTATCTTGATCGGATTGCATTAACTTGAGTTACGTTTGATATATTCTGAATCTTCTGGTGCATGTATTTACAAAAATGATTAATTGTGGAAACAGAATTGCTTGTTAATTCTAATTTTCCTTTTAAAAATGACACTCTAATTTGGCATCCCTTTAAGTCCATGCTATGCAAGGAAAGAATCATATTTCTAAGAAGGCTTATGATACAATCAGAGGTTAAGCAAGGATCACAGCATGTTAATTAGAGCTGGACTAAAGTATGCGGTAAAGTCGCCGAAATATAATTTTTTGGAGGTAATTTGCCAAATGTGAAAACCAAATTTCTTTTTGTTGTAACCTTAAAATGTGGATTTTGGAGAGAACATTTTGGTTCCAAAATGATGGATACTTGGAGAATTTTTAATCTTTGATTCTTTTTGGCTGCTGTTGAAGAAATATTGTTAATACATACTTTAATTTAGTTACTTAAATAGTAGGCAACAATTTTTAAACAAACACTAACTTTAAACCTATTTTATGGAAATTTGTTTCATTTGCATTTTAGATGTATAGTTCAATATTTATCTAATCTTAAGATAGCCATTAAATTTTTATTCATAAATAAATTAGTTTTTGTATACTATTAAAAACTTGTTTGAAAGATAAAAGGAATTTATTTTAATTATATACTTGATGTTAGGATTAAGAAATGAAATATGGTTTTGATTGTGGAATGAGCCACAAAATATGAATTGAATGTGAAAACACTTTTGAAATTGAAATTTTTTAAAGTTTTTTTATATAACGGTGAATGGATTTTGGTATTCCTGATGTTATTTAAGTCATTATGTTATTTCTAATGAAACTATTGTTCTGATCAATGTAAGAAAAACCTCAATTTTCACTTTATAATTCTAATCTATTATTATTCCATTATGTACTCAATGCTGATACTAATTGTTAATGATTTTCTTGCAAATGATTTATTTTTTAATATAATTATTTGTTAATAAATTTATTATTTTTTGTAAATTATCAGGTTAAACATATAAAATACCCTAACTTATACACTGAAGTGACCAAAATCATGGGATAGCAATATACAAATATACAGATGGCAGTAGTATCGCAGGGAAAAAGTATAAAGAAACAGTTCCTTTTCCAGAGCTTTCATTTGTGTTCAAGTTATTCATGTGAACAGGTTTTTCGTGATTTATGGCGGCACGACGAGAATTAACAGACTTTGAACGTGGAATGTTAGTTGGAGCTAGACGCATAGGTCATTCCATTGCGGACATCGTTAATGAATTCAACATTCCGAGATCCAAAGCATCAAGAGGGTGCCGAGAGTATGAAATTTCAGGCATACCATCCCATCATGGACAGCGCAGTGGGAGACCACCTGCACTTAACTACCGAGACCGTCGACGTCTGTGTAGAATGGTCAATGTAAATAGACACTCAACACTTCGTGAAATAACTGCAGGAATCAATGTGAGACATACGAGGGACGTGTCCAATAGGACTGTGCGGCGAAATTTGTCTTCCTTGGGCTATGACAGCAGAAGACCGACTCGAGTGCCTTTACTGACAGCACGACATCGCCTGCAGCGACTCTCCTGGGCTCGTGAGCATATCGACTGGTCCCTAGACCAGTGAAAAACCGTGGTGTGGTCAGATGAGTCACGATTTCAGTTGTTACGAGTTGATGGTAGAGTTCGAGTGTGGCGCAGACCCCACGAAGCCATGGACCCAAACTGTCAGCAAGGCACTGTTCAAGCTGGTGGTGGCTGCATAATGGTGCGGGCTGTTTATACATGGCATGGACTCGGTCCTCTGGTGCAACTGAACCGATCATTGACTGGAAATGGTTATGTTCAGCTGCTTGCAGATCACTTGCAGCCATTCATGGACTTCACGTACCCACACAATGATGGGATTTTTTTTGGATGACAATGCACCATGTCACCGGGCAAGAACTGTTCGCTATTGGTTTGAAGAACATTCCGGACAATTTCAGCGTATGATCTGGCTAACTAGATCGCCCGATATGGATCCCATTGAGCATTTATGGGACATCATCGAAAGATCCGTTCGTGCCCAAACTCCTGCACCATCCACACTTTCACAATTATTGACGTCTATACAGACAGCATGGTTCAATATTCCTGCAGAGGACTTCCAACGACTTGTGGACTCCATGACACGTCGAGTTGTTGCACTTCACCGGGCAAAAGGAGGACCGACACGATAGTAACAGTCATCCTATGACTTTTGTCACTTCAGCGTATATCCATACACAAATATTAGATGGCTATTCAATCATTAATCTGTAATTAATGTATATGCGAATTTCTATGAACGCGTTATAAACTATATTTGTTTGACCCTTTTTACCAGCAATAGAAATATCGTTTTAAAATGTAATTTTCTTTTTAGGATATGTTTTGATTCAATAAATACATTTGCGATACTAAGGAATGATACTATATAAAGCAATGTTTACCCTCGAAGGCATACAAAAAGAGATATTAGATTTTCGTCTTATCAGACTATTAGGATTTCAGCGACAAATTTTAAGTAAAACAGTAAAAGAAAATGGATAGAAAAATATTCTTGTTAAAGATCCTGATCTTGTAACAAGCTACGAAACGTCGTAGTTCAACAAGCTCAAAATGCACCAATAATATGCTTGCATGAACTTTAGTCTGGTATCATTTATTTGAAAAAGCATGGTGAACAGAATTCTATTATAAAATTCCTCAAAAAAAAAGCCGGAAAGTTAACAGTTGGAAATATTTAAGTTGTTAATGAATTTGTTTGAGTTGAGAGGTTGAATTGTGCAGGAATGGAAAAAAAATTATTGTTATCGCTTTTAGCAAAAACGAGGATAATTTTAGTGACAATAAACAGTAGAGCATCGTTTAAAAAACTTCTTGGATTCTCCATATTTCTAAAGGATATGGAAATAGATCATGTACTACTTATTCCAATTTTTTAACAACTGAGCAGAGCGACCCTACCCAGCTGGATGTAAAACTCATATTAGGTCGGTGGGGAAAAAGAAACCTTATTCCAGTTTGAAATATTTCGTGAAATTATTGACTAAAATAAAAAATAAACAATGTATGAAGTAATTCATCACGTCATGTGATTAGTCAGCTATTGTTACACTACACATGCTAAATAAAAACGAGAAAAATCCATTAAACGTAAGATTACAATCTAAAATGTTATCCTAGATTTTATGTTTCAACAAGAAAAAATTCATGCCAAATCATGAAATAAAAATTAAAACTATCAAAAAGTATCTATATCCAAATGCACATTTCCCTAATATGGAATCTAAGATTAGTTTGGGGAATTATTTTTCCTGCATATCTTGCTTCCATTTCTATAGAATAACTTATATCTATTTTAAATTAAAAACTCTTGCAAAACAGGAAAAAGAAGGAAGATAACATTGATAACATTTTGAGAAAACTTCCCCTTTCCAAGTCTAAAATTTAAATAAAAAAAATTATATATGGAATTATAAATATTTTTATGAATTTTTTTCATTCATAAAAATTATTATTAATTGTAAATAATACTTTCTTACAAACCTTAATAATACTTTATTAAGGTTTGTAAATAATACTTTCAAACTGCGGAGGAGAGAGAATATTTCGAAGGCGAAAACAACATGGAAACGTTATGGTTATGTTAGCCATGTATTTCCATAATTATAACTTTAGGGTTATGGAAAGCGAGCAAAAATATGCCGAGCATCAGAAATACCACGTAAGTTAAAATGGTGATTTTCAAAGAGAAAAATAAGTCATTTAAATAATTATGTAAATGAACAAGGAAACATTTACTATGACACAGTACTACAGTACTATTATTTACTATGACACAGTACTTACTATTACTGACAAACAGTAATTATTTTAACTTCTTTTTGCTTTGGGGATAATGTCTTTGGTTTACATTTTTGCCTCCATGAATTACATTTTTTTTTGTTAAACCATATTGCACAAAAATGTGAATTTTGTACATGACTAGAAAAGCAAATATATTAAATAAATAAATATACTGAATCTTGGTTTAATTTTCTTAAACCGAATAAATTGAAGAAAAAATTGTATATTATATCCTGAATAGAATTTAATTAAATCATTATAATAAATGTTAACTTAGTTTTTATGGGCAAAAAAAGATCAGACAATATATTTTAAATTAACTTGAATGATAAGCATTTTTCAAATTCGCATGAAAGATGGTATTATTGCTACACATGTTGATTTTGTTAGTCATTTTTAGAAAATCTTAACATTTTTTATGACATAAAATTACCAAATGCTGTTGTTGTTTGTAACGGCACTTGCCATGGACAAGCTCTCTGACACAAACAGCGAATTTAAAGCGAGAGTGCGTCTTAACTACTCACGCATCCCATTCGCTTACACAGCCTCTTCTTACAGGGATAGGGAGGCGCATTCACACATATCGCAGATAGAACAGATGAAGGGCAACCATGCCCGAACCGTGGCTCGAACCCAGGACACGGGGAAGATGCGCTAACCTCGTCGACGAATAAATATATACTGCTATATTGCAGTTTCTACTTTGAAAAAAATTTACATATTTAGGCAAGTTATTTGAGTTTAAAATGCCATATTTTTATAGTTTAAATATGCTAAATTCTTGTTTCATAACAAAATACTTTTTTAAAAAGTCATTTTTATTTCATTTGCTTCCATTGCTTCAAAGTTGGTAATTAAAACTAACTAAAGTATAAGAATTTATTTGAAAAAAAACCGAGAGTTTTAACATCTGAATATTCGACTTTTTGAAAAGTCCACCAGCAGTATTTTCCATCTTCCATTTGATAAAATTTGATAAATAACGATTGACTTGCTAGTTCTAAAAATTCTAGTATCATATTAAATCTTCTTATACTTTTTTTACTTGATATTCTATTTCTCCAGCATAAAAAGTCATTCCAAAATTTGAAAACAAACCAGAAAATAAAGCATTAATGATAATAAAGAAGTTCGGTTAAATATAGTTACTAAAAGAATTTGAAGGAAAATTAGAAAGCTATATCAGAAATTCGTAAACTTTATTCAGCTGATTCCAACTGGATAATAAGCGGCAAATTCAGAAATTCAAACAAATTTAAGTCAACATTTTTGTTTTGTATTTTTAGAATAATGCGATATTTTACTGTTTGACACTTGAAAGGGTTGTTTGTTAAAAATTAATTAATTTCACGATCTGAAGATTTACTGCTCGTTTAAAACACTTTAATTGTACTCATGTATTTAACACCTTTTCTTATCACAAGCGTAGTATCTTCTGGTTTATAGCTGGGGAATTCTTGATCAATTTAATTCATGAATTTAAGATAGAGTAGCTTTTAGACGATCAACGAATTCATAGATCTTATTCAGTTATAAATTTATTGATGATGTTAATTAAATACAAAATATCTTAAATTAAGTTATTCCTGATCAAAAGATGGGAAAGTAAAAATAAAAATAATAAAGACCCTTATCTGCGTCTACATAATTCGTCTCGCTATTTTTAAAGGGAAAAACTGAAAATAAAATAAACATATATTGGAAATGGAATCTCTTTTCTTAAAACTATTCATCTTTGATTTATCCTATATTAATTATGCATTAATTTATGAAATAATTATGCATTTATAATAACTATTAATATCTAATATACAAGTGTGCTTTTTCAATCCGTTTATAGTATATATGATAATCCAGGAACTATTACCACGATTTATATAATAAAAATAGCGGACCTTCCTACCTAATTATCGATTTTTTTAGGGTTTCTTTTAAATGTTATTCATTATTTCCACAAATCTCTGAACTTTAGCTTTATATTAATTTCTTACTCAACATTGTCTTGAATAGTCATACATTAATTCTAACCAATAGTTACACATATTTTTTACATACTAAATTCATGCTTCAATTTTTTTACAGTGATAATGAATAAAACTTTTACCCGTTGTAAATGGCTGCTGATTATTCCGTTGCTGTTTCATGGATACTATAAAACAATGAAGCTAATATATTGATCCCTTAGTCTTAAGGAAATGGCTCCTTCAAACTCTCAGATTAGACCATTAGAAGTTTGTTTAACACCAACGGTTTAAGAGCATCACAGCCACTTGAAAAACAAGCAGTTTCATAAATCTCCAAAGATTCCTTAGCTGAATGAATCATACCACTGTTATATACTATAACTCCAAAACAGTAACCTCAAATTCAATCATAATGTGATGATATTCGATAAAAAAAGTCGGTCATTAGATTTGATTAAGTATGTTTTAACCACTAATAACAAACTATTTTTAATCGCGCTTTAGCTCTGCTAATAACACTTTCAAAAACTTTTACAACAATATGAATACTGTAAAAGTAAATATCAAAGATAATTTAACAATTTAAATTAATTTACTATATATATTGCGAAATAGAAGGAAATAATTATGATCCGATTTTTAAATGCCCTACGCAACATAATTAGCAATTTAGAAGTATTTTAAACTAATTGGATAAAATGAGTTGTTGCATCATTTGACTTAAAGGAAAAAATCGAATTTTTGAAAGCGATTTCTAGAACTTTTCTTTTTGGCTGTCCCGGGTTCGTGTCCTGGTTAGCGCATGGTCATTCTTCTGTGTACTATCTGTGATGTGCAAAATCAAATTGTTTACTAAAATATCTTCTTTCTTCTATGAAAGATAAGGATGTGTTACAGATTTCTTTTAAGAACTATTTACACTTAGTTTATGTTAACAATACGTTTAATGCTTACTTTAACATTTGTTAACGCACGCTTAATTAAACTTAGTTAAGCTTAGTTAATCACTTAGTTTTAATTTCTTTGAATTTAATTAGCTTGCTTTTTTATAGAAAAAAGGTTTTTTAAAATACAAATTTTATCAATTTTATCAAAGAAAAAATTTATTTATAGAAATTTGCACTTACGAAAAAAATTGAAACGGGAAAATATCATTTTTAATTAAAAAGAAAATTCTTCATTTTATGAATTATCATTTGAATATTAACCTTGCCTACAAGTTAATTCGTCAGAAGTATTTAAAATAATTTTATTCAAATATATTCATTACTTGTTATACATACCTCTCTATTTTTCAGTTCTAAATTGTCATAGACACTGTTCAGTTCACTGACCCTCCCTAACAAAATCAAGTTGCATAATAGCAAATAAGCATGAGAAGGGCAATATCCACTATTGATTGAACTTTGTCTTTAGAGATTCCTCACTTTCACCTTCTTAATCTTCATGCAATATATGCTGCAAGTTTCATCTTTAAAATATTTCAGCACATTTTTTTTTTGTTTTATATAAGCATTTTTAGCTGCATTTTAGCTTGGGTGATACTTCGGCTCGGAAGAAAAGAAAAAGAAGTATAATCATTTAATTTATTATTCTATGATACTTACTATCTCTAAACTAATATATTGTATTAAAAATTGGAAATAAGAAAGAAAAAAATGAGCTATTACATTACCGAGTAATATATTTATAAGCATCGCAATCTCTATTCCTTAGTCTCCAACTTTACAATAAAACTGCAGGATCGAATAATTGTGAAAAATATGAAAATGCATGAAATTTCAATGCGAAAAATAATGAGTATTATTGAAAATTATAGATAAAATTATTTTTAAATAACTATCAAAATTTAGCAAAATATTTCATTTTTAATAAATTGGAATAATTTAAATGTTTAAATTTTTAATCTAAAGATGGTTTAATGTATTGTTTGTCACAGAATTAGGATTTAGATTATTCGTTTATTGACAAATATTCCAATAAATATTCCAAATTTCTTACTTTTCTATTAAAGAAAATTCTAAAAAATTGTTCTATGCTGCAATTTCAAAGTATTAAATTTTAAAAATATGGTAACTTTAAAATTGATGGTCTACCGTTTAGAGTGTCACATATATACAAACCATTTATTTTTAATTTTTGCTGAAATAATGGCATTTTTGAAACACTTGAGTCTTTTTTTATTCAAAAGTAAATATTATATATAATTTAGTCTCAAACTTTTTTCTTTATACAAATTTTTGCTACATATGAATTGCGCGTATAGCTAATGCATTAAATTCGTAAAGCCTCCTTACCTACAAACATTATTAAATTATTAAAAATTAATTAATATCCTTTATGTCTTAGTTACTACATTTAGTTGTACATTTTCTATCATAATTATATTTTTGTTGGTCATAATTTTGAATTTATTTTTTCTTCAAATATTAAAAATTAAATTTTCGGTAGAGAATATTTTTCGAAATTAATTATATTTAAAACTCAAATTATCTCAACCTTCTATTTTATATAATCCTAGGACAAATATTGGTTATAATAAACCAAAAGATACTCCTCAGCTTTGCGTTTGCTTGAATTCTTAGAAGTTTTATTTTCAATAAATAGAAGACATTTGTAACATGGTCAGAAGTTAAGCTAGAATCTCTATTTTAATCGTCATCGATATGTTTCATAACAAATTTCTGCCCGGAAAATCTTTGTAGTTATTCATGGATATTTTTAAATATTTTATTACCAACCAACAAATGTCATTTTTTTACATCAACAATAATCAAAAATTCTGCACGATTCAATAATATTCCATGATTTTTTTTGAAATTAAATGAGGAACTTAATTTTTTTAAATGACATTATAGAATTTAATTTTTTGGAAATTACATGATAGAATTTAATTTTTTGGAAATGACATTATAGAATTGAATTTTTTGGAAATTACTGATAGAATTTAATTTTTTGAAAATTAAATGATAGAAACTGGCGCATTTTCTTCAAATTCTTGAGAAAATATGACCACTACAATTCTCTTGTACATTATTTACAAACCCCTTGTTTAGATTTAAAATGCAATTCACCAGTCTCCCTAAACAGCATATTTTAAATCTCCAAAAATTACACAGTTGACTATCTCCTATAGATTTTTTTCCCACAATCGTTCTGCCATAAATCCTTTTTACAGAAAGACAAGTGCCGAATTTATCACAGAGGAAAAAAAAAGTATTGTTCCACAACGCTTAACTTTTCAACACGGAATGACTCTCGACATAACCTCTTTCGAAAAAGCATCCACCTTCCGGGCTTGCATTTCTGTACTTTCGTCTTTGTCTTTCAACTAGGAATTATTCATGAGTATGAGAGACGATAAATTTTCCACCCGAGTTTTCTCTCCGCACATATTTTTTTTAAAAAAATCGTCTTTTATCAGAACTATGAGGGACCTGAGATATCTTTGGTCATATTTCATACTGCCCACTGTTAAGTGAATTTGTAAGGATATTCTTTTCTTCAGGAACATTGTTGGAAAGCTTTTGAACTCAAAAATTCTATTCTTACAACTGTGCTTTTTGCAAGTACATTTTAATATTCTTCACTCACTTGAAAAGCCATTAGGAAAGCACATTTTTATCGTTGCAGGAGGATTTTAAGGTCTATGGTTGTGTTTTTAAGTAAATCCTTTATCGGATATTAGAGTAAGATTTTATGTTTTGGCACGTATTATTTGAAATAGATAAAAGTAACAAATGATATTGTTTATTTAAAACTCTGATAATCAACATCAATTATCAACTAATAAAGTTAATTTTGTAACTTTAATAATTTATATTAGGAATTATATAATGTATAATATGAAGTAAGCACAAGTAAGAATTTATTCATCGGTCCTTGTTTTTCCAAATGTTATAGAGCTTATCACTTTATTAAATGTTTCATTTTTTGATAAAATCACTTAATAGGAACTCGTATAAAATCCTTATTTAACTAAATGCAATTCATTTAAATCTAATTTTCCTACAAAGAGGAAATCTTTAGAATTTGTAATAAGGTAATTGCAAAAACGAACAAAAAAACTTTTAATATAAAAGGTAAGTGAATTTATTTAAATTAACAATTCATTAATCCTATTTGATTTAAAATAAAACTTTATTTTAAACTATATTTTAAAAGTATTCAAAAGGAATGCATATTTAATGGGTTAAAAGTACATAAAACCAAAAAGGACTAGAAAAGTTAATTTTCATCTCTATTTTTTCCCCATTTCACAAAAGTGCTTATGAAACTTTAATATTCTTATTTCTTCTAGATAACAATTAATAATAAAACTCTTATAAATATTTTGGTTAACCTTCTTTCTATCACTAAGAAATCGGAAATTGGTTTCTTAAACCCGAAGTAACATTTACTTATTTTATTAAAGTCTTACAAAAACGTTACAAGAACAGCATATTTAATTTCAGAAAACTGCTGGTTAAACATTGCTTAACAACATATTTTTTTATTTAAATTAGATTAACATCCCATTCTGAAGCAGCACTAGGACTATTTTGTTATATACCTCGTACTTTTGAACCCCGATCAGATGACGAGAATCCAAGTAGCTGTCACCTCTTTTCCAATGAAAGGAACATGTGACACCCGATGTTAAATACGTGGTCCATCTATCTGATGAATATTAGCCATGTTTCAACGACCAGTCATTTTTCAGATGAGGCACGCGTTCTTCCCTTGAACCTTTTTTGAGATTTCCCGGGGTGCTTTGAAGCTTGTGTAGTTTACAGACAAATTATAGGTAAACTGGACAAACATTAAAGCACCCCAGAAAGCCACAAGAGGGTCAAGGAGGGGGGCTCGTCTGAAAAATCACTGGCCGTTAAAACAAGGCTTTAAATGAATTCGGATATCGAAACTAGAGCCCAGTGGCGCCGAAGATAAGGTCTTAATACTGCAAACACTTTAACATTTCACTATTAGATTTATTTCAGAAGAATGTTTTGTGCCGGCGTCCTGGCATAGGGGCAGCGCGTCTTCCCCATGATCTGGGCATCCCTGGTTCGAGTCCCGGTTCGGACGTGGTTGGTCTTCTGTGTTCTATCTGTAAGGTGTATGAATGTGAAAGAGGCTGTGCAAACGAATGTGATGAGTTAGTAGTAAAAAAGTCGTACTCTTGGGTCTAATTGGCGCTGCTACAAAACAAGAGATGCTGATTAGGCTTAAATCACTGACTACCTCAGTTAGTTCATCCATAGCAAGTGCCATAAGAAACAACAACAACGCAATAAACATAATATGAATTCATATAATGTGATTTACTGTCTTTATTTATTCATATAATCCTGGTGTTCTAGATTAATTTATATTATTGCTGACACTTAAAAACTCGTTTGATGACTTTGATTAGCGTTCGAAACAAATTTTTAAAAATGCGCCTTTCTTATAGGTTTCTGGGTAACCGTTGTAAGAATGCAATGTGTGAAAGATCTAGTTGTCTCTTTCTGCTATATAACTGGATTTTCTCCTTCATTTTCTTTGAAATCCACAATGAGAAAAAAAAATTCTGAAAGTAGATATGTTTGCTGATTTGAGGTATTAATTCCTTCTCTTTTGAAGATAAAAAGTTATTATACAGTAATTTTTTAAGTTTGATAAACTGAGAAGAAAATTTAATTTAAAGCCATATTGATTGAAGTTTGTTTGGTGAAGCATGAAGTAAAAAGGAGTGTTTCGAGTGAAGATGTCTGGACAGTTGCAGGCGTTAGACAAAAAATTGTTGTTGAAGCTAAGATAGATGGAAATAAATAGGAATTTGAAGAAGTTTCCATCAGATTTTTAGAAAAGTTGAGTGTATGATATGACAGTCTGGAATCTTTTGCTTTAGTTTAATCACATAGAAGTTTTACAGATAAAAAGTGAAGTTTCTCAATCTTATGATGAGAAGGATAAATTTTATCTCGTATAAAGTCCTAGAATCTTGTGGATGATTTATTATAAGATATAGAATATAGTTCAAAACTAATCAGCTATTTGAACTTGTAGTTTTCGGAATTTCTTTTATAAACATTAACAAATAATACAAAGCTAAAGAATAGCAATAGTAAAAATAAATATTTATTCGAAAGCATTAATGAAAGTAAACCGATTTCTTGAGATTTATTGTAAAACAAACTAGCTCAATTAAAGATGCATTCCATACTCCAACTTTTAAGAAAAATTGAAACATTAATAATACTATTAAATGAATCAGTTGTGTAGCTCAAAATTTCAAGTTTTAAGGATCGTCCCTGGTGAAAAAGACCAAAAAGTGTTTAAATGCAGAATTTTAAAAATTTGTTGACTTTTCATTTAAAATTAGGTCTAAAGCATCTTAAGATCTCTACTCCTTCGTTCTGTTAATCAAGATATGTATGACCATGAAGATAGAGACTTGAATTGAAAATTTTCAACTAATTAATGATTGACAAATTGGAAATCAAGCTTTATGTTTGTGAAAATTTCCTAAAAGACGCAAACTTTATTTTCATTTAACTTCAATATGAGGCTGTTCTATTATTTTCGTGAAACCAAGAGAAACATAGGAAACTTCTAGTTGATCATTTGATTTGAATTATGTGAGATAACTAAAGAACTTCTTTTGTAATATTTGCACGTAGTTGAAAAACGTTAGAAGACTGCTTTGAAGATTTAATGGCGTTTATTCCTTTATGAAACACTGAAATCAAATTTGTAAAAGCAACTTGAAGTGCGCAATCTCTCTAAAATGATGAATTTTATCATATCATAAGGACTGATTAGGAACTATACAGAATGCATGAAAAATGCATGAAGACCTACATTTGACTAACATCTTCGATATTAGAACAATCCCTAAAAGAATTATCCATGGACTCGTCTTTGTTACAGATTAAATGGATAGGTTCAGACATTTTAAAAATTTATTTTTCTATTTATATACCTTTTTTATTATTACTACAATTTATTTTTAAATCTTAATTTGTCATGTTTTTTATGTTGTTTTGCGTAACTATGCATTACTTTTGTGATTTCATTTATATTTGTATGTACGGTAATTTTTTATAGAATATTTCTGCTTATCATTAAATTGTTTTATAATATATATCAGTAATTTCAT
>JAOUZG010030984.1:423157-433728 GCA_026289955.1 Argiope argentata | reverse complement strand
TTTTGGATATATCTAGTAGTTTTCAAACGATTTCTCGTTTAGAAATGGTTTATTCATATAATTCCTTTCTTTCCCAATAATATATAACTATTCCACATTATATTTCTAAGCTAGGAAAATAAACAATTATTAATTATACTCACACCATATACGCTTGTGGTAAAGGCAATAAAGTAATAAACATTCAACATTCATAGTTTTTTATCAATTCTTTGTAAATTGCATTGCAATCTGATATACATGATATTCCTGTACTGAACTGGTAGGTTCAAGGTCATAAGCTTTGACTTTATTCCGATTCTGCAACGCAAGTGTAACACTTGACGGATCTGGATATGCTATAAGAGCTGTATATTATAATAAAGCATAACAGTTTTCTTCTTGCATGTTTTCTTTTAAATGAAAATCCTGAAAATTACGGGAACACATTTTTTTTTAATTTTGAATAGTATTGTCAGCAAAGTTAATATATTTTATAAGTCTACAAACATGTTTACTCTAAGAAAAGATCAAAACTTTCTAGGTTTCAAACTAAAAATGATTGAAGATATGGCAATAAAACTGACCAATAAAAGATCGATATAACGGGATAAATTCCTTCTGAAGAAAAATAAAATAGAAAGAAGAAATTCTTCGAAGTTGCAACAAATAAAAATGTTAAAAACCTTTCACGAAATAAAGTAATTGAAGACACATCTGCCCGTATCACATGTCAGGTTTGCTACAATATTGATCATTTTGGTGTTGTTGTTTTTTTCGCAGCTTTAGAAATTTATCCAATATATATGTTATGAACAGTGAATTCAAAACTTCATCTTAAGTTATAAAATTAAATAAAAGGTGGTTACATCAAAAATTTTGTAAAGAATTTAAACAAATATGTATCTATCAGATCTCTCTATATTACAATCATTAAATGTTAATTCAATTAGAGAAATCATAATTCTCTTCGCATTTGATGATAAAGACGTGCTTTATTTTTAAATGTTGTTGATATGAATGCATAGATCTAAAGAATTACTTTCAATTTACAACACTCCAATTACTCTAGTTCGTGCGATTACTCATAAGGTGTTATGTTTGGTTTATAATAATGCGACTCATTAAATTTTTAAAAACGTGATTTTATAGGCAATTAATTCTTTCATAATTATTTGTCTTTTTCTCGAGTTGGGACAATTTCAATAAATTATTCTTCATAGGTAGTTAAAATTCATTTTTAATAAATATTAACTGTTTGGGAATTGTTTACAGTTATAATTATTTTAAATCAATGCTCATTTTTGATTCTTTTACTGTCTGCAAATTTATTCATAACGCAGATTATTTTGAAACATACAAAAAACAGCAAATGAGTCGTTTTAAAATGTGTATTCATGATAAAATATTTATATTTTGGCGTGTATATATGAAGATAAAAATCATTTTATATGCATTTTATATTAATTAAAATTAATGAATTAGAAATAAAGAGAAGCAAAAAAGGTGTCTCGGATAGAATTAATTGAAAATAAATATTCATTACAAATTTAAAATAGTTTTAAAAAGGCTTGCTTTGCCATTAAAACATAAAATTCACTTAGAAAAAAATCAATATGCACTGTTTAACTTTGCAATTTCTTCTGAAATAAGCACTATATCTATATTTACTAATTACAAGGTTTGAAAAAGCTGTTTTTATTTGTTTACAATCCATGCATATCAATTAATTTTATCAATTTAATTGAATTTCAAAACAGAAGGTGCTTCTTTAAAACAGCAGCATCTTAAATTGTAAGTAAATATATATATATAGTTTCATTAAAATACTTTATAGTAAAATTAATAGTATGAATTGAAATTAAAACTATTATTTTTTTTTTAAATTTACTTTAGCATAAATGAAAAAAAATGACATTAATTTACTGCAATTATTATCTTTGAAAATCAAAAACCATGATAAATTCGTCATTGCATTTTTTAGTTTTTATGATTTGAAAATATTAATAATAATTTTAATAAAATTTTGTGCCATAGAAGCCACTAATTAAATATTTTCTGTTTAGTTTGTTTGGCATGAATACATCAGATGGCAATAAACGAAGATTCTTTTAAAGATATACGTTGAATCAAAATTGTTATTTTGTTCTTATTTTCATTATTAATAAATAAAAATTAATAAATATTTCAGAGGCTTATTCTTTCATATCTAGTAAATCAATAATCTTAAATAAAATCAATGAATTTTAAATTCAGACAAATACTGAATTGCTTCAAAAGAATAATTCTAGATAGAAAGTCATTCATTTCAACTCCAAAAAGATCATCCGGAGCAGAAACGAAGTGGGTAATCTCAATATGGTAAAGAATGTGATCTTCTGAAAATTCGAAAATTTTAATTATTTTCACATGTATTAATTGCATTTTGATTTATACACTTGTGCATTACTTTAATAAGCTTTTTCTGTTCTGTAACATTGTCTACCTGTGCAGTTAGCCAGTAAATAATATAGATATACCAAACCCTCTAAAGGATGTGGAATAAATATTGAGTCAATGGTGTCCTATAATGACGGAGAACTAGGCGACCATTTGGCGATTTGATGACGAATTCAGGGATCCCTTCAAAATCCTTTTGACAACAAAAATGAAGGCACTCAAAGCTACTGGAATTTTGGCAACATCTCGGTTCTCACGAGGATATATTTTTCGGAAAGCTTCTTTTTCCTATCCATGATAGGGTCAAGAAGCTTAATCATAGTTCCCTACTTATTACTGTTGCGGCGTTTAGATCATACAATCAAATGCGTATATCTTCGAAACAAGACATATCTGAAGTTATTTAAACAAACAAAGGAGTAGGTTCAAAATATTTATTTTTAATGAACAACAATAGAAAGAAATAAATACGATAGATAATTGGATAGAAAGTATTTTAAAGTTTCATTTCTAGCATTCAACGTGAGGCTCACTTTTTAGGTTACAAACACTGAATCGAAAATCCATTTCATGCCACAGATGAAGTAACTGGTACATGGTTACTAAACCTACTGCTGTAACAATTCGGTTTTGCAGATCTTAAAGATAAATATGTATACATCCTAAATGGACGCTGTCTTTTATGCAACTCTATAAATGGAACTATCTTCATTAGGGATACGTTTGAAAAAGATTTCAACATTTTCATCACACGTTCATAATTTCTGCTTAACATTTTCGTCTAACTTGCAAAGACGGCCTATGATTAACTCTTGAAATGCAACCGTCTTTTACCGAAACCTTACGCCAATTAATTGGAAATATGCTTATGATAAGGAGGCGTTTTGTTGAACTTACAACGAAATTCAAGATGCTCTGGAAAAATGGATTCACTCTTTACATACTGTAGCTCAAAAAAATAATTTTTCCTTTGGCATCGACGTTAGTTCGTAATCAAACAGCAGCGCTTCTTTCAAATTGTTATCCGGAAGAATAAAATAAAACTTTGAACTTTCTTATACCTAGAGACGTTTTATATTTGTCTTTATCTATTGCAGTTCTTTACAAATAAATATTTCAAATTTGCTCCTTTATTTTAAATTTCCTGGTTACCGGTTTGGATAACGAAATGTTAATCTAAAAAATAAAACAATAAATTTTTTGAATATTCATACACATTATGGATAAAGATGATGCCACTGTAGATACGAAAAACTTCTAAGAATACTTAATATTCACTTCTAATTTATGCAGAAAACATTATTTTTTATGTGCTAAACATTCTGCCAACGTGATGATATTTTTTACTACTCCTTTTGTTTGTTAAACAGTGACAATCAAATCTGAGATATTGCTAACTGTATGATAGACTGACACGTTTTTTAAGATAGCATCTTGAGTAGTAAATAATCAACAAGAAATAAAATTTAAAAAACTCATTACAGCTTAATTTTCGCTGATATTTTTAGATGCTCAAAAAATATGTGTTTATCCGTTAGTTTTATCCCCTCCTTTAAATATTTTATAGTATTGTAGTTATTTAATATGAATTGAATCTCTGCACCAACATACAAATCCCATTATTTCCAGAATATTTATCTAAAAGACGAGAAATTCCATTTCAATCAGTTTTGGTTGAACCATGAAATTAATTTGAACGCATATCATAAACCAAACGCTTTGTAATACGTAACACAACCCCCCCCCTTTCCTGTTGAATTCCGGTCTTAACAGTAGAAATTCCAGATTTACCAATAACTCCAATTTGTTCACCTGAAAATGTTTAACCTAATTGCATTATCATGGCTTTGCATTTTACTAACATAAACAGAGCAATAAATTCATAAAGCTCAAATGAATTCAGCTGTCTGAACCAAACGATATCCAAGTATAATATGGGATTAGTTCTATTGCTCATATTATTTCAAATTCCACAACCATTTTCATTTGTTTAGTGCAAAGTAAAATTCAGGGGAAATTTATCCAGTGTTATCAAAGGCTTTAAGTAGAATATTGGGATTAATGGGTATTATATGCAAAGGTCTGCAATTCTTTGAAATTTAAGTTTTCTTTTCCTATAAAAATTTATAAACTGAAATTGTACTTAAGTTTCAAATGAAAAAGGTTTATTTTTAATAGACATCAAATTAGCTTTATAAAGCCATGATCTAGAAAGTAATAAGAAAGTATAAACATTTGAACATGCAGTAAATCATTGTATTTAAGATAAATATTTAATTAAATATCATAATATTTTGCTCAAAATTTTATTAGGAACTCCAATGAGCAAATACTTACAAAAACACGAATATTCTAGGCTGCTGAAATTCCTCTGAAGTTTATAAGAAATCATAATTTGGGCTTGAAATTAAAGATAACATAAAAGTAATCTATGAAAAACATGGATCCTATTATAACTCTAACAAAAAAGGACTTCGTTGAAAGAAAGGCGGATATACAAAAACTGTAAAGTGAAAAAAAAGGAAATAAGTGTCTTTGAGTAAGGGTTCCTTATAACTAATGCAAACTAAGTTATAAGTAATGGCTACTAGATATGCCCTTTTTTCAACCAGCCCTTAGCAATTGTATGTCATCGGTGGATTTTGACAAGCATAAAACTTTTTTCTAAAGCATCTCACACATATTGAATAGGATTTAAATCAGATGACAAGCAGATTAACCTTTCGTTAATCGTTTTCTCAAAAGCTCACCCACATCATCATACCTTTTTAATATTGTATTACCTACTATATATAAAAAAAGAAATTTGGTACCGTAGTATCTTGATATACAATAAAAGAATTGGTGCCCTAAATAGTGCTCTCTGGCAGCGGGAGGTTCGTACATTCAATATTCAGTTCTGTCCGTCATCATAATCCCATCCACACAGAATCCCGAAACAGTTACTTAAATGATAGCTGAATTTGACCTCTATCTATACCAAATGGCGTTAATAACCATTCACCCCATTAAAACTAATTTTATCTCAGAATAGACCATACCATAGTAAGCGCCATCACAGAAGGGATGGGTATTAGTCATATACATCATGCAGCCATAAATCAGATAATATTCTCTCAGATGATTTGTAATTTCAAATCATTGAAATTTGAATGTGGTTTTCCTTTTTATCCCTCAAAAGTTTGTTTTGCCTTTTGTACAAGTCAGGTCCACAAATTTCATGGATATTAACTTTTAAATGTTATCTTTCTTTTTGTAATTCAGTTTTAATCATGCAGATTTAAACACAAAATATTTTCACCTTTGTCTTTGTAATTAAAAGGATAAAATAGTGAATTCTACATTTAAATGTAACCTAAAAAATATTGAAAAGTCATTTATGTGATTATATAAGATATTAAATATTACTGATTAGGGTTTTATATAAAACAATGTCGAAGAAATACGGTTAAATGTTGAGGAAATTTTCTTACCCATATAACATTTGAAAGGTTACATTATTTTATTACGCAAACGAATTTCATCGCTTTAAATACAATGAAATCATGATACTATAAACTTAATAGAATAATTAAGACTGTCTTTGGTTCTCAGGTTTTCGATTCAATTTTCTAAGAATTGCAAAAATAAAAAAAAATCAAAATAGGAAATGTCTAGAATTATTCCAAATCTTTTATTCATTTTGAATTGGAAATAGTAACAACCTCATGCCATAATACATTCAGAAAATAGAAATAATTCCAAACATGTTTATTATAGACAACGGTCCCTTGGTAAAAAAAATTTCAAAATTCATTACTCCCAAACATGCACAAAAAATTACGTTTTAAAGAACTATTTATTGAATTGTTTTAAAAATATTGATT
The DNA here is from genome assembly GCA_026289955.1 of Argiope argentata. Taxonomy (NCBI): domain Eukaryota; kingdom Metazoa; phylum Arthropoda; class Arachnida; order Araneae; family Araneidae; genus Argiope; species Argiope argentata. Next base: position 427,444 of record JAOUZG010030984.1, on the reverse strand, counting down.
AGAAATTGCGTTTACTGTTTTATTAGTTTAATAAATGAATACAAGGCTTGCATATAGTAAAATAATTTCAAATTCCCGAATCAATTTCTTTTAATTGACTAAGAGACCAAACTTACATCTAATTAGGATCTAAAAAGATTGGTTTATATTTAGACTTAGTATTTCTAAACGACGATATTTTTCTTAATTCAAAAAAATAATCGCTACAATTGATTCAAACCATAACAAACAAAAAGTAAAGAAAACATTTACTGGTTAAGTGAACATGGATGCCTCTATATTGCAAACACAATTCATCGTTCCAAATCATCATGTTTTCTGGTAAACAGCAAAAATCCTCGGGAAATATAAAACAAAAAATACCGTTTCTAGAGAAAAGAAAGAAAAGGGAGTGAATACTGCATTTCTTGATTGTGAGAGCTGTCTTCACTGAAGTCAAGCAAATAAGGGCTTCCATCTTATATTTCCTTGGTGGTTATTTTCTTTTCCTAAACATTTTTTATGAACTGCATCTTTTCATTTCTCTTTGAATTAAGAAACAATGCATTTCTTCTTACAATTCTTTGTTCATTTTACGATTAAAGGTACTTTCGTTGGATTTTTTTTCTAAATCTAAAAACTAAGTACGAAATAATTGATTTGTTTCTCTTTTTTCTTTATGGTTTAATAAATAAAACACCAACTGTCTCAACTTTTTTATTTAATCATGGTGAGATATTTTGAAAAACGGGAGGCTTACTGCCAAATTTGTTTTTGAGAAAATAGAGCTACAGAATTTTAAATCTAATAATAAATTTCTGATTGATAAAAGACTTGATGACATTTTATTAAATATTGTAACATAGTTAACATAGTTGAAATTAATATAGCCTTCCAAATGTATTGTTATTTTATAATTGCTAACGTTTTCTTTTCCCATACTTGGTTCATTGTGGCACTGTTAACATAAATAGCTGATATGAAGTCTTTTTATCTCAATATCTTATCATTATTAAATAAATATTCAATTTTCGTCTGGCAAAGTTCTAAATTACAGCATCTATCTGCAAATACCTATAGGGCAACTTTAAAATGGGACTTTTAAAAACGCATTTAATCTTGAAATATCCGAATCCTATGATTCTTATTATCAGTTATGCGTTTTATTCCTCTCGAGTTTGCCCGAAATATCTCTGGTCTCCGGTGGTATATTTTCTTACATAAAGCAGTGTAAAAAGTGAAAACTGTGTATATCAATTTTTGTGCAGTAATTCCTAAATATGTATTTTTACTCTCATTCTAAATGGTTTAGTTAAACTCACGAATCAAGACCTTGAGATGAGGAAGAAGTGTGACAGTCTGAGCTTTTCGTACGAACTTTGGAGTATATATGATCAGTCTAAGTGTGAATTCTGACCTAATTCGAATATATGCGGCTATATTGCCTTCCTAGGGGACTGTGTACTCCATTTTTATTGGAATGTCATTTTGAGAAAGATATGATAGAAAAATCTCTATCGGATTGTCTGACCTCAGCAAGTCTATTTTACTGAAGTGTATATTGATTTACCAGTTTTTGAGTATTACTGATTAAGAGCTCAGGCAGAGGATAGAACGCTACATTTATTCCACCAATTCATGCTTCCAAGTTATGTCATGCCTTACTCTGATGAGACATTAGTGAGCCTCAATAGATCCTCAAACTTATATTCACGAAAAAGTATGCATGTTGACCTTGAAAATTTTACTTACGGGGACTTTAAAATCCAGTCATTTCTCTAAAATACAAGCAGGTCATTTTATATACTAATTTCTTTTAACTGCATATAGTTAAAAATGTGTACGAAGTACATTCTTCCGTTGGCGTTTATGATTTGATAAAAAAAATTAAAATGTTTTAAATGTAACTCGAGAGTTTCTTACTGCTGCATATTATTTGCCCAACTTTTTTTATACTATCTAGATCAACCGAGATCCATGCAATATATTCAGAATTGAGAAAGCGTTGTCTAACTTTGAAATATTCATGCGCATTTTCGAAGATCCAAACATAGATGCAGCAGATCAAAACGTGCTAAATACTTTCTTTGAAATATTTTGCTAAATATTGTATATAGTTGATGCATTTAAAAAAATGTAGCTCACTTTTTGTCTTATTTCTCAAAATACATGAGTGCTGTTATTCTCACTTTATTCATCTGTTTATTCCTTGTTGTTCATTATTTTAATGCAGGTTAAAAAGAAATTGTGACTTTTGAAATGGGCTGCATGACTTTTCGCGTCGTGTTCTTAAGTTTCCTTAAATCTCTAACTGGAATATTTGTCATTGTGACAGCTAACGAATATGTTAGGTCTAAGGGTCAAGGTATTCAAAAGATGTTCTTATTAGTAGAATAAGTCCCGTAAATGGCCACTTTTATCTTTTATTATGATGCATGTCTTCAAGAATATTGCGATTAAGACTAAACGCAATTTTAATTTCAGTATTAGAGCAGTTACCGAAATGAGATTATACAAATGTATACAACAAAAGAATAACAATGTTTCCAGGTGCTAAATACATTTTCTTAGTTTAACAATTTATTTAAAAATGAGAACTTTACATTAACATAGCAAAAATATAGTTTTTATAATAATTTTTAAAAAATTCCTATTTTTTATATTTAGAAGAGAAATAAATCATGGGTAAATAGGGGTGATTTTTCAAAGTCAATACTAAAGTAATGGAGATGATATGGCAAATATTGGAGAATATTGTCTTTTCAAACAGATCAGGAATGTTCGGCAAAAGGTGATTTGATTTCTCTCTGTCAATGCCCAGACTAACTTATTTCTATCCTTGGGGGTGACCAAAATGTTTTCTGTTAACAATGAGCCTTATGAGGCTCTGAGTTCTATTATGACCAAGATGATTCGACAACATTAAAAGGTAGAATTTGGAAACAATTATCAAAACTTTATAAACAAATTTCATTTTGAAGCTTGGAGTAGATGCTTGTGTAGAAAGCAGTTTTTTAATGTCTTTTTTGATTTTTTGAAATTATTTTCCATTGGCCATGGTTCTTGTAGAACAAAAAATTCACCCAGGTAGACAAAACCTTTGCTATAAACAATATCAATAAAAGAGAACTGAATGTATTCTTTGTATAAAGGTACTGAGTTTTAAGAAAAGGCAGGATAATGCACATAACACCTACGTTGAGCATTCGATTTTTCGAATGCCTCATATACTTAACAAAAATAAGTAGTAATGTGTGAGAATCTAATTCGGAAAATATTTTTTTTTCCTTTTTTGCTAAATAATGGGGGGGAAAGTCACTTGTAAACTTCGTTTGATAAGACCCTTAGATCAGCCTTGTTGCGAAATAACGATATATTCAGTCGCTATAACAAACATGAATTTAAATGATTTTGCTGATATATCGACAAATGGAACAACGTGAGGCCAGACTGAGAATCTATAAAGACTTTTAATGTTTCTTATTATATTACAAAATGCCATTATATGCCTCTGCAAGTATAACGTTTTACAACATTGTAAGCTTTTATATCCAGTTTTTATTACACTAATAATATAATTTGTGAGTTCATTGCACAACCTTTAGTTGTAAAAAGAAATTAATACTATACCATTGTATAAAACGACAGAAATTTAAAAGTTAGATTAATAGTATTATCAGATACATGACAAAATTCCTTAGTTCCAAGAGGTGAGTGTTTCCAATTGATACGCTAATCCACGTCGGCTTTTCTAATATAATTTATTTTTTGTCGAATCACATGATTCTAAAGACAGATTATGAACTTCGAATTTCAACATTCCTCCGTTATTAAAATAAGTCTTTAACTTTAGACTCATCGGTGATTACAAGTGCTTCGATAAATATGGTTAGAAGAAGAAATAAAATGTGGAAAGAAAATATTTTGCTTCGCCATTTGGAGTACTTGTAAAAGTCAGTATTAACTAGTAGTATTCCAGTAGAAACAGAGTCAGTATTTCCAGTAGAAACAGAGTTGTTCATTGTGTATTTTACTGATTTTACGAAGGATCACTTCTTGTATAACTGTTCTTCGATTTCTCCAATGAATTTAATTTTTTTAATGTATGAACCGATCGTCTTCATGTAAAATATGCTGATATTTAATGAAAAGAGAACTGAGATTGATCTTTTTCATCTCGTCTGAGAATTTTACATTACAATTAATTTTTTCCCTTTTATTTATAGCTAATCATATTCGCACAGATTTCATTACTACTGTATTTTATCTAAATCTCTAATTTCAGAAATTATTTTAATTATTTTATCT
>JAOUZG010030984.1:388458-422757 GCA_026289955.1 Argiope argentata | reverse complement strand
TATATATATATATATATATATATATATACAAACTGAAGTGACAAAAGTCATGGGATGACTGTTAATATCGTGTCGGTCCTCCTTTTGCCCGAAGAAGTGCAACAACTCGACGTGTCATGGTATCCACAAGTCGTTGGAAGTCCTCTGCAGGAATATTGAGCCATGCTGTCTGTATAGACGTCCATAATTGTGAAAGTGTGGATGGTGCAGGAGTTTGGGCACGAACGGACCTTTCGATGATGTCCCATAAATGCTCGATGGGATTCATATCGGGCGATCTAGGTAGCCAGATCCTGCGCTGGAATTGTCCGGAATGTTCTTCAAACCAATCGCGAACAGTTCTGGCTCGATGACATGGCGCATTGTCATCCATAAGAATCCCATAGTGGTGTGGGTACGTGATGTCCATGAATGGCTGCAAGTGATCTGCTAGCAGCTGAACATAAACCATTTCCAGTCAATGATCGGTTCAGTTGCACCAGAGGACCGAGTCCATGCCATGTAAAAACAGCACACACCATTATGCAGCCACCACCAGCTTGAACATTGCCTTGCTGACAGTTCGGGTCCATGGCTTCGTGGGGTCTGCGTCCAACTCGAACTCTACCATCAGCTTGTAACAACTGAAATCGTGACTCATCTGACCACGCCACGGTTTTTCCACTGGTCTAGGGACCAGTCGATATGCTCACGAGCCCAGTAGAGTCTCTGCAGGCGATGTCGTGCTGTCAGTAAAGGCGCTCGAGTCGGTCTTCTGCTGTCATAGCCCCAGGGAGACAAATTTCGCCGCACAGTCCTATCGGACACGTCCCTCGTACGTCCCACATTGATTCCTGCAGTTATTTAACGAAGTGTTGCGCGTCTATTAACATTGACCATTTTACGCAGACGTCGGCGGTCTCGGTCGTTAAGTGCAGGTGGTCGCCCACTGCGCTGTCCATGTTGGGATGTGATGCCTGAAATTTCATACTCTCGGTGAACTCTTAATACTGTGGATCTCGGAATGTTGAATTCACTAACGATATCCGCAATGGAATGACCCATGCGTCTAGCTCCAACTAACATTCCACGTTCGAAGTCTGTTAATTCTCGTCGTGCCGCCATAAATCACGAAAAACCTGTTCACATGAATAACTTGAACACAAATGAAAGATCTGGAAAACGAACTGCGCATTTATACTTTTTCGCTGCGATACTACTGCTATCTGTATATTTGCATATTGCTATCCCATGACTTTTGTCACTTCAGTGTATATAAGTCTTTTTTTTTCAACAAATTATTGAATTTGTACAAAAAGGTGCCCCTCCTCACATTATTCACTCAATTCAAGCTCCTTTCACACAAAAATGTGTAATCAGTCGTTATTTTAAAGCAATACGATAGCCCGATCAAGCATCATGATTTTTTTTTCTTTAGAAAATTCTGAATTGGAAGATAGATGATAGACAATCACTGATATATGAAGGACAGTATTAAGTTTCATATCCGCTCAATCATACAGAAAACTTTACATTGTGCAATAGAAAACAGTTTTCAAAAGGCAATAGGAAAATTGAAAATAATGGAGAGATTCTTTAGTATGTTTGATGCTGCCATTGATAAATTTGGTGAATTTTCTGATTTTTTGAATTTTAATTTTAACAATAATGAAAGGCGTTTTCCTTGGGAGGTTCTCAGAAAGGAAATCTGAAAATCGCTTCAAAAATTGGCGTAGTGTCTCCTATTGATGGTAATGGTAACTTTTTTTTTCTTTCAATTTAGCAAAGAGCATTACTTGTATTATACGCTAGATAAATTATTTTTCTTTCGGAATCGCAGGAGAACCTCCAGAATATGTAAGATTTAATTACAACAATCCTGTATATTACAGTACCAAAAACACAAAAATGTCAACATAATCCATCAAAATTATTTCCTTGATTCGCAATAATATATCTTAATTCAACACTGCTTGATGTAATTTATAAGATTTTACTGTTAATAATGTGATCTGTTTTTATCAGATAACTGTCTTCTATATCACAATATACTACTAATTGAAAAAATTGCATTTTACTGTTTGTTACAATAAAATGGAAAATCATAACTAATCTATTCATTTTCAAAAAAAATTTATAGGAGGTAAAATATTGGATTTCTATCATCATATTATTTATCATAAATATATTGAATAAAAAAAATGGAGGAATAATAAAAGATTTAGGGGGACAAAATTAATGAGCAATAAATGGCAATATCATAAAAGTAAAAAATAAATCCAATATTTACTTATGTTATCGTTATTAGACTATATTAATTATTAAAAGCAAAAAATAAATCCACTGTTGAATTGTGTTATCTTTATTAGACTTGATATTAATTATTATTGCAAACTCTTATCATCTCAACGCTGGCGTATTTATAAATTAGTCAACATAGAAAATAGAGTAAAAGATTTCGCATCAATAGATAAACAATAAATTAAAACTAATAAAGAGTTCTCGGCATTAAAAGGATACATGAAACGGAAGACAAATAAAGAAAGGGATTTTATTCGATGGAGAATGTACAATATATCATTCTAGCCTCAGTCTTTTATATTTCTATCTCATGACTTCACAAGGCAAGACATTTAAGTCTTATCGGAAGTTCGCAATGATATTTTTTCTTTCACATCTTCCGTTCTTTCCATTTCATTTCAACGCAATCCCTTTGAGAAGGTTGCGTCCTTTAAAAAGAAAGCCTAAATTTTTCCATCTGCTTGTCTATTTTATTCTTGTGAGAGCATTTAGGGTGTTAGATTTCAGATTATTTTGGGTCTTATTATTTCATTATTAAGTTTTTATTTTTATAATATTTCTGCAGCACTACAAAACATTTTTTTTTTCAAATTCAAGATTCTTTTTTTAAAAAATATCGAAAGTAAAGCAATGAAGAATTTAAAATAGCATTTGACAATATTTAATAAGTTACCTAATTAGAAGAATAGATACATTTAGATTATATAATTGGTTATTACTATGAACACAGTCGCTTGAGCCTTAAAAACGTCTTTATGTGTTGTATCACACGGGATAAAAGTTTTCTCATGATTTTAATTTTATAATTAAATTAAGATCGCTTAAATTGTTGAAAAGTGGTTATCGTTTCAATCTCTATCTATTATTTAAAGCTGATCAAAAGTATTGCAATACATCCGCAGTGACCATTACATTTCATTGAGGTTAAATTAGAAAAATACATATCAACAATTATCCAATAAAACGTTTTGTATTAACAATGATGCAATTAGTATACATTTTTCACTTACTTAAAAATTATGATTATATATTTTTTTAAAATTTAATAATACTATTTGAGATATTAAGAATAATACGACAGAAAATAATAATGAATTGAAGTACGTTCGTCAATTTGATTTATAGTTTCCCTATCAGTTTATTAATTCATTAAAAATATCAATTAATTCTCATGTGTATAATGAGAACGATTTTTTTTTTAGTTTTCTTTAAATTATTGACACCATAAGAGGCATTAAACAGTAAAAATGCATACTTCATTAGGAAGACGGTGATATCCAGTGAAATTCAAAGCACTTTGCCTTTTTTCCCCTTTCAAGTAAAAAAAATGCAAATTTAGATGCATTATCACTTTTAGATGTAGCAAAGTCTTTCAAATAGTTTTCAGAAAAAATCTCTCAGTTACATCTTTAAGAAATAAGCTTGAAAACTTACAATATCAAAGAAATATTAAGCCACTCGAAAAAAAATTTCATTCCAACTAGTCCAACTACAGGGAAATTTTCATATCCTACTACATCAATAAAAAATTGCTGAATATAAAACTGTATGAAACATAGGTTCCTTAAAATCTCATGTGTTGATTAGACATATTGCTCTATCTTGTGAACAGCAAAATCCAAGAACTTTTTGTAACGCATATCTGAAAATTCCCCGAGAATAGGATAAAGAAAAACGCATTTCCTAAAATATTACGAAAATAGAAACTTTTTTCCTTTGAAACCATTTGTTTGAATTTTAGCAAGCAATTTTTCCTTTTCTATTTCAATCAAAAATTGTAATCTAAAAGATATAACTGCTTCATTAATCGCTCTTAAGTCAGCATCTGACCAATTAATTATTAACCTTACCTTAAAATACATGCTAATTTGCACAATCAAATTGTTTAACAAAATATCTTCTATGAAAGATAAGGAGGTATTTACACTTAGCTTACGTTAACATTACGTTTCACGCTTACTTTATCATTTGTTAACGTAAGCTTGATTAAACTTAGGTAAGCTTAGTTAATTTATAAGCTTTAATTTCATTGAATAAAATTAAAATAGAAAGAAGTAATTTCTAGCCATCATTCTCACACAAAGTTAGCGCGTCTTCCTAGTCACCTAAACTTCCCGGGTTCGAGTCTCGGTTAGGGCACGGTTGTTCTGTGTACTATCTGTGAGGTGCATGAATGTGCCCCCCCCCTCCCTGTAAAAGGGGGTTGTGCAAACGACCATGATGAGTGAGTAGTTAAGTCGTACTCTTGGCCCTAGTTGACGCTTCTTCAAAAACAAGAGATGCTCATTCGGCTTAAAATCACGGACGACCGTCAGCACGTTTGCTCATGGCAAGTGCAACTAGTAACAACAACAGGAATTTCAAGGGAAGAAAGGTATGTTAGCAATAACAAATAGAACTCTTAATAAGAAATTGAAAAAAAATATTTTTAAAAAACACGGTGAAAAAATATTCCGTTTTTTTAGATTTTATAATTAATTTTAAGATTGATTGTAGTAATTCGTTATAACTTTAATAATAGGCACATTTTTGTATTACTTTATACCAAAACTTAAAAACTGATAGATCGCAACTTCACATAGGATAACGTAAAATAATTTGAGTAAAATAATTACGTCTGACAAAACGAATTCTGTCAAAACATTCAGCTCTTGTGATCAACATAATGAAGAAACTCAACTTAATATATAGCAATTAGATTAATGAAACAAAACAGAGTGACTTCATCTCAAATTTGTATGACAAACGTAACGGAGCATAGTATTTAACATTTAATTGCTTGTTATTTTCCATTATGCTGGAACATCATATTTTTTTACAATTTTCAAGATCTGAAGAGGAATCCAAAATTAAATTCAGACATCCTATAAAGCAAGCATACAATAAAGCAACATTTGACGGAAGCAGTAATTCATTCATAAAATATCATTTGATGAAGTAATCACTAATTGATTCCAATGGTTTTTATTTATTTTGATCAATATTTCAATGTCTGATTTCCTTTCTTTTTGCATCTCTTTTGCTTTTGAACCTTTTTCTTTTTTCTTTTTTTTTTCAGAAAAGGTAAAAGTTTAAAAAGTTCTGTCCTAGACTAATTAACTCCCCTCTTTTTAATCGAAATATTTCAAATTAAATAAAAAAAGAAGAGTTGCCATTATTAAATGCTTAAATTAGATTTCAAATTTTGGGACGCATGCATAACAAAACAAAGAAGCTTCTGTTGGTTATTACAGATAATAATTTAATTTTGAACTTTTTTTCCTTTTAGGTTTTTCAGATTTCATTTAAAAGCTCTTAGAACAAACTAAAAAAAGACTCTTTCATACTTCATGTAAGTGAAAAATAATTTAAACTCATAAAATTAGTTAACTCAGTACCCATAAAGTATATAAAAAAATTTCACATTTTTGAAGGAAAAGAAAACGATTCTTTTCTTCTAATAAATATGATTTTATATACTCTCTGTTATATTCAACAATATTCTCTTGTAAAGCTTAGAGGTATTTAAGTGATTTAAAAATGTATTCAAAAGACTGTTTTTAATACAGTTCCGTTTATAAAAAAAATCATATGTATTATATTACATTATTTATCCTGTTTATTTATTAATTATAGATTATTTTCTTTTTATATTTAATATTTATTTCATAATAAACTAAAATATAAAAAATTAATGCATCGGTTTTAACTATAAAAATTAATTATAATAATAATTTTATAAAATTTTGCTTTTATCAGTGTAATGAAAATGACACAAATTTTTACCAGAAATCTAAAAATAACCAAAATCGTAAAAATATTCTTTATCCACATTCAAAATACACTTTGTAGCCTCACTCAGCAATTAGTTATTTCAACCAGTTTGTTTTGCGACGCTTTAAACTGTTAAATTAATATGAAATTATATTTATTTTAATTCCTATTGTTTTCTTATGTGTTATCATGTTATTTGATAAGAATAAAAAATACTTAAATTTTAAAAATATTAAAATTATTGCAAATTAAAAAAATGAATAAACTGCAAAGTAAAAGTGTAAATGAAAATTTCACTTAGTTAAGTCCTTCTCGGAAAAAAAAGCAATTCATTTCCTCTTAATTTTAACGCTGGCAAAAGCAAGGTCAGCTCATTGTTTTTATGGATGAATTTAAATTTAATCCTAAGATTAGAAATTGTTTTCAAATTATATCTAGAAACAAATTTTAATTATTATTAATGGATGAAAAAAATTAACTGATATGATTAAAAAAGAAATCCTTTTAATTTTAAAATAATGCAAAAAATCATTTTGTGAAACGGTAATTTTGGAAGATATGAACCAAATCATAGCGATTACCTCACCGGCGACTGTAAACAGATTCATTGTCACGACTGCCTCCCTAGATATTCGAACTCTCTATCTAATTACATGACCCCCTTTTAGACTATATTTTAACTAAATTGTAGAGAAGAGGACATTTAATTAGATAGATATTTCTGTACAAAAAGATAGAAGGAAAGAACCACAGGTAGTTGTGCTAAAACGGACATTGGGCTGTCTAGTTTCGCCCGCGATTAAAATTTTTGTTGGAGGCCTATTTTTATAAACTTGATTTCTTTTATATTTTTTTCTGATTGCATGAAAGTTTTAGAGAGCTCTTTTCCGAGTATTTCTAATAGTATTTTATAAATTCATTAAATTTTCTAGGAAAATCATTGCATTTAGTGTATCTGTAAAAACATTTGCAGGGCATTGTATTGTAATTGAGTGTTGTCACACGATAATATTTAATAAGATTGAATTCTGTGCCTCTGTGACCTGCACTTCAATACCTCAAACTCTGTGACCTGCATTATATAGAAAACGAAAAAAAAAGCTTTTATTTTTGTTTGTTTGTTTTTCATGTTTTTTTAGAAATTTTCTAACTCCTGATAATTACTGCAATTTTCCCATCTTGTATTTTCAACTTCTCCAGGGGATATTTTATAAAAACAATATTTTCTACTTCTTGTTATATTAATTTAAAAAAATTAAGTTTTCTTACATCTTGGTCATTAATTTATAGCATATTATTACAAATATTTTCATTTCAATATAGTTGATGCTTTGTCATGTGAAATCAAAGCTGAATTAAGTTAAGTTGATTAATTGTATTCACGTTAAATATCAAATAACGTATATTCTTCGAAAATACACAATTGTGTAAAATTTTGGATTGCTAGCACACCTAGAAGATAGAGAACAATCGATTTTAAAATTCCATCTTTACAAGTATAAAACAAGTCAGATAAATTAAAAATATTGCAAAATAATAGAAACTTCTAGTTAATTATTTTTTATGACATTTTTAAAAGCAATGATTAAAAAAAGATATAATGTTCCCTCTAAGAAAGCATGAAAACATTCTTTGTTTGACTAAGATTTTGTGTTATATCATCAGTGTCGTTCTAACAATCCAACACGGATGTACATAATACCAGATTTAATGAAGAAAAAAAACAGTATAAAAGAGATCCAGTCAAAATGATAATTTTAATAGTTAGTTATTTTTAATTTCATTTTTGAGGTAAATTGTTTTCTTTGTATATCTTAATGGAATTATCTTTTCTTTTATTGTACCTATTTGAGCGAATTTCTATTTTAATATAATCAATGTTTTCTTGCTATTTTAAAAAGATAATTCAAAAATTTTATCTTATCCTGATACATGGACAAAATGATCATCCTGATTGTATTTTTATTCTTAGAAGATGTAAGATAGTACACTAATTAATTTAACATTGTTCAATACGTTTTCTGAAACAGTATGTGCTGAAAAAGCCAATGTGTTTAAAAATCAAACTTATATTAAATTAATATAATTCAAAATCGATTTGTTTTTATTGTCAACAATTTCCCTTCTTTGAGCAATTCTTGGGCTACCATGTGTATACTTTGGCTACATTATATCCTAGTTTCTTGGAGAAGAGTGTTTAATGATTTCACAACATTCAAAGACTATTTTCCCTTTTTAGAAAGATTCAAGTGGTTATAAATTTTAGTTTTTTATTAACTTTATTTATTTCCCCCGAGCTTCTTGCTTGTGTTGATTAAAATGTTATCGCTGTGCTTTATAACTTTCCTTTGGAACAAACACAGCTTCCAAAGATGAGATTATTAAAATATTATCTGTTGAAATATATACCTTATAGTAAGGTTTGAAACAATTGTGGTTAAAACTGATCAAGAAAATTGTTCAAAATAAATAATAAAGGGATATTAATATCAAAGGGGAAACAATAAGAAACATTTAGTGCAAGATAATGATTTAATCAACTTACCCCAATCATCTTTCCCCGAAACGCAACATTAAAATAATATCATTTTTTAAATGAAGTATAAATAAATATTATAAAAAGCATATATCCTAAAGCAGTTATGTAAAACCAAAAATAACCAAATAAGTTCCCTACTAGTGAGCTATATCTTAAAATTGCGAACATTGAAAACTACAATTCTTAAGTCAAAATTCACAAACATCATCTAAGAAATAAAGACATGTGACAGTGGCCTTACTGTGAGAATTTTTAGTATCAAGTAATGTGTAACATTAGCAATATCCCCAAAGTAATGAAGTTATGAATATAAATAAAGTCATTCTGACCTATATTATTATTAATTTATTTCTCTTTTTAAAAAGGAAACGAAAGTGAATATATATATAGATAGATAGATAGATAGAGAGAGAGAGAGAGAGAGACAGAGAGACAGAGAGACAGAGAGACAGAGAGAGTAGCTTGCTATTTTGATAGGGGAATGAGCCCCATGAATAAGTGGAAAAAAGTGGCGGATTTTTGCTTATATCCCATGTAGATCTTAAATCCCATGTAGATGGCGTGACGATAATCATTCATATCTAACATCTCTAATATATAAACAGAGCGAATTTCATGAATATGGCTATCTTTTTAACACTAAAATATATTATTCAATACCTAAATGAATTATTATTATATTAATTTTATTTTTCTGCTATATTTATTTCATTCCAGAATTAACTGAAAAAAATCCATGTATGCTTTAAATAAGATAATGTTAAAAATATTGAATTTGCCATTCATTTTACTACAATTTCAAATATATTTCATTCCTTCTTTAATTTTCTGAATTATATGGCAAATATGATGACAATCCTTCGCCACCTTCTCTTGTTTTCTATCTCCAGTTTACAATTGAATTTGCATTCAGACTCATTTGAATGATTCAAGAACTGCCGGAATGTATTGAACTCAGCCAAACAATGGGGACTGCAAACCATACACATGAAGTTTTAACCTAAATCTCTGTCTCCAATATGGTAACTTGCTGTAACGCTTTAAAGGTGTCTGTTCTTAGGCCATTCAATACGAATGTAAAGATCTAACAGCAGAGGATTCTAATGAATGGAATAGTTCCATCTTTACGTATAATCAACTCCATCTGGAGGGTTTCACTGATAAATTATCAGATCTAAGTTTGAATATCCAATTAGAATATGGAGCGTAACCATTACAATGAACAATTATTACAAATCTAAAATACTAAGTCTAAGCTTACCATTTCCTTCCAATTTGACAATATAAATTATTATCGTCTGGAGCTCAGACGGCGGTTAAATAGTATGAGTGGTTTAATTTCAGTGTATGATAATGTTATAAGTATTTACATTATCACAAATAAGGCTCTTGATATTATGCTTTTCAATTGTTTATATTAATTATGCTTCATTTGTTTTAAATAAAAGCTTTTAATGTTTTTAGTTAAAATGTAGGATGTTCTATATTTATAACTTTCAACCCTAAAAGTAATAAATAATTTTCTCCCTGTTTCTAAAGGCTAAAAATATATAATTGCTTTATTCTTGCTATTAACTTATTTCTAAAACGCTTGTGTAAAACTTTAAAGTTTTACAATGTTTTAAAACCTAAAACCATTTGAATTTATTCCCTTTTGATTAGTTCTATTTCAGTTGAGGTAGGAATATTCAGAATTTTTCTATTTTCTATTATTACGTGCCAAATTCATCTGAAGAAGAAACGCACTTTTTTGTAACTACAATCAGAGACAAAATTCTGAAGTATCGAGTCGTCTTCTTTTTACTTTCTCGAAGTATAGAGGGTGTATTGTAATCGTCAAGAAATTCCAACTTAAGATTTTGACAAATCTTCACGTTTTGGACCTTTTATTCAATCAACCGATAAAAATGTATGTAAAGCAAAAATGAAATTTTCGAATACTATTTATCGCATGTCATGGATTAATAGACGAAAAATTCCTCAAACGATATATATAGTATAAATGTAAAATACTAAGCAAAAGTTAATATTTGATTGGTTAAGGATACGCAAAGTGTTATCTTTCATAACATTTTTATTAGAGAATAGGCTAGAAGAAATTTTCTTTTCGGGGGGGGGGGGGGACTCTAATCACCATTTCTGTATGGAAGGCGATAAATTATGTGCATTTAAATAATTTTTCTTGCATTGTATGACGGATCAAGTCTATATAGATCGCTGTACAGTAAAAAAAAACGATCATATAAGCTAATTCAAGTGGTATTAATAATTTCAAAGTACGAGAAAGTACGATTACGCAAAATAAAAGCAAAAATAGTAAGAAAATCTATCTGCATGAAAATAATCAAATTTTTATCATGAAAAAATTATCTTATATGAATTAAATTGGTATTTGAGTGTTTATGAGGATTGTTGATGTATATTGAACATCCCAATTACAGCTTTGAAGGTCATACTGGTTTTCGGATTGTTCAATCACTTTTCTCTTTCTTTCAATTATGTTACTTTTTTACATTTATCTTCCTTTATACTAAATTAAATACTATGAAAATTTAACTTTCTTAAAAGAAAACATTTATCTTCTCTAAAGGATTTGTTACGCCATCTATGTTTTTTATGCAATCGCATAACTTTCATCCTCTTCATTTTTATATTTAATCTTAATTTAATCTTCTTCGAGAATTATTTTGCACATATGCCCCTAAAACCTTCATCAAGATTTTATTTCCTCTTTCAATTATTTATTTATGTGAATTTCTGCTTCTAAAGGAAGAATTTGAGTTATTAAATAACTAAAGATTTTCAGTTTTGTTTGGAGATGTCTTACGCCTTAACAATTCACCAATGGCGGCAGTAATCAATCTATAACTGTTTATTACTTTCTAAAGTAAGTATTTACGCCAAAGCCTTTCTTGGCGAAAAGAGCAACCCTTGAGCTTCCTCCCCACCCAGGGGCAAGAGTGCAATGTCCCCTTAAAGTCAGTTCGGTTTGGATTCGCTTAGATGTCTGTGTTTATTAGAAGCAACGCAGCAACAACTTTATGCTCTCATTTAGTGTCACAGCTAAACGAAACTACATGCATTTCTGTACAAATAGTCTGATTGTATATAGTGCAAATAAAACCTCTGTAGATATTTTTAACCCTCTGACTTGCTTTGCTCTTTCAAATGCACTTCTTTTAAAACCCGAAACGGTAGAAAGTAAACAACAGGAGATAATCCTTTCTCTCTCTTTCTTGAGGTCAAGAGTTCATTTGCAGCGTGGGGAGAGCTCAGTTCGTATCGCCTAGTTCCAGCAGTCAAATAACTGCTTAAGAATAAGGGATTATACACAAACTTTAATAACATTTTATAATTTCATCAAAAGATTTTCCAGACTTGCCATTTTTTTTCACCTCTGTGTTTGATTACAATTTATAAGTTATGGAAAGACGCATTGGATGTTAAAGATAACATTGAAATAGTATGCCTATTCATCAAATTCATTGCTGTTTCAGAAAATTTAATCATTCAAGAGTTATCTCTCTCTTTTTCATTTTAAGAGATATTGATATAAATAACTAACTGTAAATACGTAGAAATTCTAATAAATTATTTCAATAATTCTTATAAATTATCAAAAGTTTAAATTAATTTCCACAGAAATGAGTTGTGTTTATTTATTAAAATATAAAGAGCACAAAGTTCCATTGTTGAAAACTTATTAAGATATATATAGATCTATATTTAAAAAATAACTTCATTAAAAATGTAAATTTTCAAAATCTACTAAAATTTAATAATTACAATTGACAGAACAGTAACACAGGGCAAATAATGCTTTATGGAAAAAAATTCTGATCGTTATAAACCATTTAAAATTTTGCAGTTATACGGCAGAAACTATCTAAATCAAAAACTTTTTGTTTCCTTCCAAACCACTCTGCTTACCCACAAAAGCTGTTAAATAACAAAATGCAAATACAACGAAAAAATGTCCAATTTTATGAATACAGGAATCAAACTTGGAATTTCTTATCGAGCCATTTCCTAGCAATTTTTTTAAGTTATGAATTTTGAATTAAGCTCTGACGAAAGATGTAATATCAGCCTATTTTCAAACGATGTATAAAATCCTTTAAGGAAGGAATATTTGTTTTTTATTTTATAATTAAAACTGTTTCAAGGACTGGTATGGAGAGATAGAGCCTTGAAAAATAACCAATACTAATTTAAACAGAGTTTTCTGAAACAATAAGCGTTTTAATTCATTACTTTTACATACTTTCCGATATTTTGCTTAAAGTAAATAATTTTTTCGCATAGAAGCTGTAATTAAGAAAAAAATTGGCATTTAATTATTACTTTTTAAAATGTAAGTTATTCTAGTTTTTGTGTTATACCCACAGAATTTTATAAATGAAAAAGATTATAAGTTTGGAGTCTATTTTTGTATAATTACATGACACAACGCAGGCATTTCATATTATATGCCAAAGCAGTCTTATCTTTTAAAAATCTTTTATTGTTCAAAAGACTGATGAATTCCTTAATCCCCTGAAGAAACTACGAAACTATAAACCTATGTTTGAATCCAAATGATGAAGGAATATAATGAATTGCATTTTCTACACTATCACCAGTTACCCCCTTACTTTGTATGGGAATAAAACATAATCCAAACTTATGATCCTCTTTCTAACAGCTAAAACTGTTAAGTAAATTCGGACTATTTCACTTTATTTAATTTTATTTCAAGAAAAATTCATTTTTATGGCTGAATAGGACTGTTGCTTAGTTTGAAGTTTATCACCTAATAATTAAAAAAAATGAGTTCAGAAGCTATTGACCAGACCATTAAAAACAAGTATCTAATATTAACATAATAGAGAATGGAGTACATTATTGTAGTTATCGTTTAAAAAGCTATAATTGCTTGTTGTAATTAACTTTTTTGAGAAAAGGAAGATACAGAAAGAAAAAATATTTATTTCTTGAAAAAAGCCTGAAGTCTCAGATCCAGCATCTTTATAACCACTTAAATCTAAATCGGATCCACCTCTATCTTCAAACAGTAATTTATTAATTTCTTCTTGAATTAAAACTTTCCGATATCCGACATTTTAGCAAGAGATTATTTTATAAGTAGAAAGTGTACTGTAAATTAAGTTCTGCAATTTCCTCAAACACTAACCAATAGGGGCATTAGAAACGGCAGCAACCAACCCGTACGACCCTGTTGAGGAAGGGAAAGGAAATAAGCAGGTGGCCGTTCCGTGGATATCTGAATGGCGAGCTGTCTCGGCCGTATTGAAAGTTAGAGAGTTAAATAATACAGTCCACTCATTATCAACGACAAACACAAACATAATTTTGGTCCTTATAGACCAGAGTTTGCAGTCGCATCGCATCGCATCGCAATGGCGTCTAAAGAAAAGAAATTAGTCAAAATAAATAGAAAAAGAGGATCGTTAAAGACCCTAATAACTAAACTCCCAGCATTACTTGAAAGTGATAAACAGAAATATAAAATTATTTATGAAACAAAGCTTGAAAAT
The DNA here is from genome assembly GCA_026289955.1 of Argiope argentata. Classification (NCBI taxonomy): domain Eukaryota; kingdom Metazoa; phylum Arthropoda; class Arachnida; order Araneae; family Araneidae; genus Argiope; species Argiope argentata. Next base: position 408,648 of record JAOUZG010030984.1, on the reverse strand, counting down.
TTGGAAAGGATTAATATAAAACTCGGCGAAATAAAAAATGAATATTTTGAAGTCGCAGAAGAGGCCGAGTTGCAACCATTGGAAAACTCCGTCATTGATTTGAAAGAAGAATGCGAAAAACTGGAGGTAAGCCTTAAAACTATTTTGATCTCTAGTATCAATATAACTGTATCAAAGGATGGAGATAACGCTGGCATGTCTTCTAAAAAAGAATCTGTTCACATAAGATTGTCAGAAATCCCACTGCAAAAGTTTTCCGGTAGATATCAGGATTAAAAGAGTTTCAAAAATCAGTTTAAAAATATTATCGATTCAAAAGACAATTTCACTGAAAATTAAAAATTATGCCATTTAAAATCAACTCTCAGCGACACAGCCGCGGATATAGTTACAATAGCATTATATTCATTGATATTTTTTTCTTAAAATTGTGTTCATTATTATATTATCATAATCAAGAATTGTCTGCTTAATTGTAAATTTGTGTGCAACGTCTTGATGTCCTTGATCGACTTTGCACGGTAGGGTGGTATGTTTATGCCAAAGCCTTTCTTGGCGCTCTTCATAAGAGAGCAACCCTTGAGATTCCTCCCCGCCCAGGGGCATGAGTTCAATGTCCCCCGAGCATCAGTTCGGTTTGGATTCACTTAGGTGTCTGTGTTTATTAGAAGCAACGCAGCCACAACTTTATGCTCTCATTTAGCATCACAGCTAAAGGAAACTGCATGCATTTATGTACAAATAGTCTGATTGTAAATAGTGTAAATAAAACTTCTGTAGATATTTTTAAGTAATTCGGTCCACTCTTATTATCGATGATAAACGCAAACAGCGGGCTTTCAAGAAACTGGCTGCTTTGCCCAACAAACTGAGGCTGAATATTTAACAACAGATTTCACTTTCTACTCTTCCTGACTATATAAAATCGGATATCTGTTCTTACTATTTACGGACAAAAGTAATATAAACTGACCTTCGCAGCTTCTCTTTCATGTTGAATATTGAATACGAGGATCGTTAGCTACGAATGCAATGCAGCTAAACTGCTTACAATAAACATTACAGCTTAAAGAATTATTTTATCTTAATGTCACTCCTTTTACACTAAATTTCGCTTGTCAAGAAAGGGTTAATGAATCCGAAATTGGAGACTTGGTTTTGACATTTAGAATACCGACAGAGAAATCATATTCGTCAAAAAGTGATGAGTGGAATTTTTCCGAAGTTATAATAAGTAAGTCTTTTGTAATATTTGAATTTCCAAAAATAAAAAAGTAAAAAAATAAGCAGTTATAAAGCTTTCTAATAGAGATTCTTTTTGTTATGTATACTTACAAATGTGTAATTTTTTTTAAAAAAAAATTTATCTCGAATTTACTAGATACTATGCATAACACAGTGATTTTATTTTTTATATATTTTTTTATTTTATATATAAAGCTGTTTATTATCACATACAGTGATACTCGTTACATATCTACATTTCCCACATGACATTTTTTTTCTTTCCCCCCTTTGAGGTCATTCTTTTCCACTGTATGTGTGATATAATAATTCTATTTCGTTTTCATATTTAATATAGTTTAATATTTAACATAATTTTAATAATGTGCCTACTTCAGCTTATAAAAAATGGGATATGGAAACCGGCGTCCTGGCACAGAGATAGAGCGTCTTCCTCGGGATCTGGGTGTCCCGGGTTCGAGTCCCGGTTAGGTCATGGTTCTTCTTCCGTGTACTATCTGTGAGGTATATGAATGTGCTCTTTTGTGAAAAGAGACTGTGCAAGCAAATGGGATGAGTGCGTAGTTAAGTCTATACCATGTTGGCGCTATTTCAAAAACAAGAGATGCTCATTCGGCTTAAAATCGATGACGGCCGTCAGCACGTTTGCCCATGGTAAGTACTATTAGTGACAACAACAACAGGATAGGGAAGAAAGGAGCTTTAGAAATGGAATTTCTATATGAATGTGGAAAGTACAGAACAAATTGAGTGATGAAAAATACATTTACATAATTTTTTTCTTGGAAATATATTGTAATTAAATGGAGATGCCGTAAATCAGCCATAGATTGTACGGTAAAAATATTCATCAGTAAGGGATCAATATTTAATTCTACACCAAAACAGGCGTAATTAAGGAAAACCTAAGTTAATACAAGAACAATATTTGCAGAAAACAGCAGCATATAAGCAGATAATCGATAATAAACAACTGTAATAGCACAAACTCGCAGGAGAAAATTTCACTCAACAACTCACGTCACTTGACTCATCTACTACTCTTAACGGACTGACTAGTAATTCTATATTGACTGCATCTTTTCATCTTTTGTTTTTATAGCCTCAATATTAAGGCCTGGAATGTTCTAGAAGGATACCATGTCTTCACACCTAATTGATAAACCACCAAAATTCCTGTAGTTTCAGGAACCTTCGTTTTTGTCATTTAAGTCAACAAGGGCAAATACTATTGACTTGATATCTTTTCAGCATAAATCAGAGCTGACAGTTAAATTACCTTCCTAAGCTAAAAACTTGTTGCTTTGGAAACTAACATTAAAGATTTGTAAAATGATCATCAAGCATCGTGTCTTTTTCCTTCATTTTGGAACATTTTGTTTAAGTACAAATTACAGTTTTCCTTGAAACCTCTATTCACACTTTTCTTAAAATCTCTTGAATAATATCTTCGGTAAATTTTATATTTTACTCGCTAAAAAACAAGATTTTTTTTATCTTCTTAAAAACTGTCAAGACAAAATATATAGACACCTTAAGCAAACATTTTAACCTTGATTAATATAATGGAACTCTAAATCATCTTTTTAACCAGTGCTGCTTTTGAGATCAGACAAGTACCAAATAAGGGTTCCGTGACTATTGCCATTAAATTGTTAGAATTAATCTGGTGATTTATATGTTTCAGGCGATTATTTTTTTTATATATTCTAAAATATTCTAATAAGTAGCTAAAAAACTGATAGTTTGTTTCCACTAATCTAAACTTTCAAAAGTGCAATTGTGTTTTTAATTTTCATTAAAAATATTTGTCTACTCTTGGTTGTACTATTTTTTCCAAGTCATTCCTTGTTTTATCAGATGCGTAGCGTTTTGCATTTGGTTGGTTGTTTCTTATTAACAGAAACAAATTTTTCCAGATAAACTTTTTTTCAAAAATGTTTCGTTATATTTTTTAAATATGAGCAATTCATATGAAATCAGTCCTCTTTATTTCATCAAATAATTTTAAACCTCCAAACAAATTTATTTTTCCTAATCTGGATACTAAATGCATGTACAGCAATGTTTATTGTAACCGATGCATATAATCCCTTCTTTACCCACATATCCTTGTTTAAATTTTCAATCGCTTCAACCGCAATAAACAGAATCGTTTGAAGTAAGATTTTTGGCGAGAAAGTTACTTTTTATTCTTCCTTTCAAGTAAATTTTTTAACTTGTAGTGGATGTCATTTGTTGCTAATACTGTTTTTTTTAAATATTAATTCATTAATTTTTTATTAATTAAAAACTAACTTTCTCGCCAAAAATCTTATTTCAAATGATCATGTTTATTTTCTTAATGTTTGATGTATTTAAAATTAAATGTTGTTAGTTAATCGATTTTTCGGATTCATTTTCAAACACTTTCGAATTAAAATAATACAGAATAAAGAAAATTAAAAATTTCTAATCTGTATGGTGATACTCCAACTTAGAAAATTCACGCATTTTGCGTTGCCTCATTTAGAGGTGAATCGTCAATAGAGCAACATTTTTCAGAAATTGTTAAATGTTATATTTTTTGATAAAAATTCGAATATTATCGCATTTTTTAAGAAAAAAAATGTTTATATAAAATAATATGAAATGAAATCCTCAAAAAATGATGCAATGGGTTCCATCACCGAAACGCATTGCGATTGGTCGAAGTGATCGTTTTGTTACTGTTGCCGTGACAAAGTAAGCATACTTTCAGGTAGCACAGAATAGACGTTATTTTCTTATCGATTTTACATACTGTTCAATTTGATTTTATTGTTTTAAGTTTTGTATTTTTTGAAACAGGGGTGTTTGTTTTATTACTTTGAATTTATTTAATACCTGGCTTTAATTTGGATTTATTTAAATGTATGCAAAACATGTAAAATAAGGTTTTATTTATTTATTTATTTATTTCTCTATGGTTAAATGAATTTGCTCAAAATTATTATTTTAACGTCCAAACTGTAGTTTTGAGTTTATATCAACAAAAGACTGAGTTTCTTATATTTCTTCCTTTAATCGGAAACATTTTACAATTTCTACTTCCAGTTGAAACTATATTATTTTAAAACTATTTAACCCTTTGTAGTTCGAAAAATAATTAGATGCAAAATTATTCACCTAATACAAAGATTTGTTCATTGCTATGAAAAATAAATATATATAATTCTTTTAAATCGACTTTCTTTGAAAAATTAGTCTACATTTTTTAAGCATCATGTAGGCGTTTTTAACAATTAAATTTGAAATATATAAAAAAAACGGCAAAACGATGCACAGTCTTGAATGTCGAGTCCCACTCGACATCGGACCGCAAAGGGTTAAGGATTGTTTAAAAAATAGTCTTTACTACTCGCACACTCTTGAACACGAAAATGCAGGCTTATTATGGGTCTGTTCAAGGTGTTGACAAGTCTTGAAAAGAAAAATATTATTTAACTTTAAAAGTAGCTGTGGAGATGAATGATGCATTAAAATAATATAGAAATGATGCATTTCTAAGTGAAGGAGATCATTTTATATTATTCTACAAATGTAATTACTGCTAAGTTTTGTTGGAAATAACTATTTCTTGCCCCCTTGAATAATTTAACCGGGGAACATACATACCAAGCCATGATGACAAAAAATCTGTAGATGTTAAGATATTAAAGATCAGTGCACCAATCCATACAACCGTTACGAAACGACAGTTGGTGTTAAATCATCACAGTAATTGATTAACTTAACTGTATTCTACAACGCTTAACTAAATAAAGTCATTATTGTGGTTTGGTTTGTGAGAACTACAGTCATTTTATGCCTTCATTCATCTAATTAGTACTACTTATCGAAGAATTCGAACCTCTTAAACACCCAGCTGGGATGAGAACTCTAATCGACCACTGCGGGAATTGCACTCACAATATTTAGATCGGCAGACCAGTAAAAGTCATTATTATGACTCTTGGCCTGATTTGATCATAATTCACATTTAAAAAAGATTTTGTATTCAAATACACACTAAATTGTCATCAATGCCAGTACTTAAATTTGAATTGTTTATAGTACATACTTAAATGCTTCTACAAAAATTTATAAAACAGAAGGTTTTTATTGCCAAGTCGGGCAGATACAAAGTAACCAAGAGAAATTTATTTTGAAATATAGCGATAAAAGTTCGAAAATAATCTTTTAAATCAACCAATTCTAAAACATTTTATTTATAAATGCTGTTCAAAATGTCCACCAACACAACGCAGATAATGGGATCGGTACCGGTTTAACCAAACAGAAAAAAATAAAATCTAAACTTACATCAAAATGATCCTCACAAACGTATTTTCGAGCTGTAGTAGAAATATCAGGGTTTAGTTTTTCGTCTCGCTTCATAGCTCGCACCACAGTTTTTGAATGCTAGAATCTTTAGGCATCAAAACAAATACTTTCGTTTGGGTAGATACTGTCGTACTGGTGCATTTCGGAACAATACAGTAATTAGATCTTGAAACCATTTTGATAGTCAAATGTCATTACATTAAAGGAAAGACAAATTCAAAAAACAGAATTGCGAAACTAGAAAACATAGTCAAATTGCCAGATAGTCAAGTTGTAAACAAACTGCACACGGCAATAGTTACGTCACATCCGCTAAGTAAAAAATGCGGAATGTTTTTTTCAAAAGTTTCGAAACTCGGAATTTCAAAATTAAATTTTTAAGGAAATAAGCCGAATTTTTCAAAAATATTGATAATTTTTGCTGTTTTAAATAATTTCGAAGCGATTTAAATAATAAAAAAAGTGCTGAACTTTTCTATTGGCGTTGAAAAATCATCGCTAGTATAATTTTTTGATCCTTTATTTATAGTAAGTGTAAGTGCGTGGGATTCGCATCCGTTAAGCTGCAAATTCGAACCCGCAAGCCGAAGACGGTTTATGCGCTAAAACTGTCGTGGTAACAGTCCTCCATGTCGAGAGTAATAATACTAGGGGGTACTGGGTCAGATCTGCGTTACTAGGTGCGGACGAATGAATAAAATTCATCCCGTATAAAAGGTTTGTGACGTGTGGGAGCTAGAAGTCAGACTTCTGATTTTGGGTGTGCAGGGGACCATATCCCCAGAAGCTATTGAACCCCTCCTTCCGTTGTAAAACCAATTTATTTATATATATATATATATATATATATAGTGACTACCCTTAAGAATTGTCAGTGATACTCAAATTTTAGAGCAGCATTTTCTGGTGTTAGGACAATCGGATTAACTGATAGAGCTCACTGCTACATAGTTTAAGTAAAAAAAGTTTTTTAAATAGAACTATTGTAAAAAATGAAATTCCATCAATTACATTTATTTTAATGGTATGTTTGCAATCATTTTTTCTATAGCTGTTACCATCAATATATATTTACTCCTTCACAAAATAAAAATGAATAAAAGAACGTAGAAAGGTGCTCTTTATCCAAATGGCAAATAAATATGCGTTTATTAAAAAGGTTAAAGGTTCTTCGAAAAGAAATCCAACATTTATTGACTCCAGTTTTTTAAAATCATCGGATACTATTTTTTATAAGCCATTTTGTTGCGAAATATTATAAAATTAAGGTTATTGACTTTCACTTCATTAGTTCGATCTCGTATGATGTTATGCAACTAATACTTCAAACCTTTTCTGTTTAAAAAAAGTAAATGTTAAAGACTAAAACATCACTTAATGTGTTGTTTTGGAAGGTTAATTATATCGGAGGAGAAAAAGGCTCTCGTGTTAAAAAAAGTACTCTTTTTTTTTAATTAAAAAAATGGAAATATTGTTAATCCAAAAGAAAGAAAGAGATCTCCCGAGAATGCACAACACATGTGATATCGAATATATATACAAGAAAGTGTGTGATATAAAACTACTATCATGCTTCACAGAGTTCTTTTCTTCAAGGAAAAGTCCACTTTTTATCCATAAATACATTGTAAAACTGCTACCATAAAACTGCTACTATATTAAATTTTAGTCAATTTAAGTTCAAGTGATATGAAAATAACGTAAAAAAGCTGTTTCAGTGATAATGAAATGAATATAATATATTAAGATATACAAAAAACATTTCCATTTTTTAAAGGGCTTATCAATTTTGTATTTGAAACTTACTAGTCAAGTCAGTTTAAATCAAACTGTTTTATAATGGATTATATGTCCATCCATAATATAAACTCATCTAACGTCGTTCCTTTTAATAGGCGTTATTTCAAATCATTTATTAAAACTACTGATTTTACCAGTAAAATTCGAAAAGTTTAACTCGTCCTCTTTCTGTTATTGTTTCAAATTAACCCTGAAGCCACTGAAGTTGCTCAAACAATTCGTTCAGCGGAAATACATATTCATTTTGAGGCATTATTTCACAATGGCCAAGAAAAAAAATCCACTAAAGCTACAAGCAGAGTTTGCACAGACGGTCACAAAATACTGAGCAGACAGTTTAATATTGGTTCAAAAGCTTCAAAGAAGAGTACTTAACATTTGAAAGAAAAAGATACAAGGAATTTTAAATCTTGAGGGGATGAAAGGGAATAGAGACGAGAATCCAACAATTGGTACCTGAACATTTGTATAAAAGTATGATCATGCCAAAAATATTCTAGTATCCTTGGTCCTTATTTTCTAAAATAACCCATTCTTATTAATGATCTTGCAAATGAGCTTTTTAATAGGAAATACAGAGAAAGGTAATAAGATATCTCATGGCAATACAACCATATTTACTTATATATTTAAGTATCTGATGGTAATACGATTTTATTTACTTTTTTTACCTTTTAATAATTTTTAAAAAATGGAAAAAATTAATGTAGTTTCATTTTTTTTTCAGTTATTACATTGATATGATTTTACCTTTTGTTTGGCGAAACATAGTCAACTGCATACTTTTACAATTAAAAAAATTCAAGCATTTCTAACCAATCTAACTGACTTAAGTAAAATACTAAACTTCTATAGTGATTCATCTTTCTTCACTAGAACTATATAATTTTCAAAATACTGTTTTAAAAAACCTGGAACGCATTAAAATCATCAACACCAAGCAAGAATAGATACTCTAAAAATTGTTTTTAAAACTTATTACATTAGATCAAACGTTTTATTTCCAAATATATTATGCCACCGTAAATTAGTGACAGAGACTTTCATGTAAAATCTGTGGGTTGCCGTTTCAAAAACAGGTGTGTGCGTTTTCTAATATGCATTATATATAGGGCGTGATACACAAAAATTCCATCCTTGTCAAAAATCCTCTCATTTGCGTAGAAACCTATCTGAATAAAAAAATGAAATAAAGGACTGATTTAGATTGTCTAAAATTTTGTCAGATAGTAATTCAAAATAAAGAATTCTGTCTCTAAAAAATCCTGTTGTATTTTCAAAGCGAGTCATTGATCTAAATGTAAACCAAATCTAAGACTTACTAAAATTAAGACTAAATTAAGAAACTTCTAAGAAGAAGGCAATGTCATGATAGTAAGATCTTGTTCTCAGGTTCAAAAGCATCCATTCTTAAGCAATCCCTTCTTAGAAGATGGTAGTGCAATGGTACTAAGATCTTGTTCTCTGGTTCAAAACACGGTTCCCTGAAAACTCATTGTATGGAGAAAACCAGTACAGATTAAGTCTGCCGAAGTCAAATGTCTTCTAGCTAATGTGGCACAGTAGCTTGAAGAGAGTGCACCAACTCAGGCATCGTCTTTGCCATTTGGTCACGACTCAAATAAGTCCGTTCAAATTATCCCTTGCTTCAAGCAGCGAAATTGACATAACAAAACTTAAGTCGATGTTAATAAAATGGATTGAAATGCAATTATTCATTTGTGTAACCTAAAACAGATTAAAACATTAATATCCATGCTCAAACACATATATTCGTCGAAGATATTTAGATGCAATGGATCAAAAATTTCTTTTTCCGTATTCTATACCTGTATAAATATATATTCAGCCTGAATTTCAGTTTCCGTCTCACACGCCCAGACTGCTTTCAAGATCAAAACTAAATAATGATTTTTCTTTTATGGAATTTCTTTCTTCAGAAGAACGTTTTAGAGAGTATTTTTTAAATTACTGTTTTGATTTAACGGCCTATAAACTGTCAAAAAACGATGGAATACGATCCCATAAAAGTATTTCTATTTGACGTTTCCTTTTAATAAAGATATATTTTCGCCGTATTTGAAAGCAATATTGGATATGGACAACAAACGATTAATTCTTCCTCTTTTTCATGGATCGCAATATTTTTTCCAAAGTTATTATAAAATGATTGAAACATTTTCCAGCCATTAATTCCACCCCTTGTCGAACAAATAAATATTTTCGATACAGTATCCAGTAAGAAATCCTCCCCTTTTAAAAAGATTTATGCACTGGATCTTAATAGAATTTCGTAAAATGTCATTTCCAATATTTCTACGCTATCTAAGGAGAGAAGATATTAACGTTTCACGAAACACGATGATGATATAAAAATATATACTTTACAAAGTGAGAGCAATTTAAATATATATATATATATATATATATATATATATATATATATATATACCTAAAATTGTACCAGCATAGCTGTCATTATTTCAAATGAAGAAGTATGCGATTAATTCTATCCTTAACCTTTTCCTGACAGGTGATATAGATAATGTAGAGGCATATATCTCCCCTTTGTGTACATACTGGTACGGTTTGTGTACCTCAAAAAAGTTAGGATTTTACTTCCTTCATAGAAATAATATGCCTGTCCTTTAATAGCTAGGGAAATAATTCACTTTTTATCCTAGTAAATCGTTCCATGTCTGAGTGGTAAATTTATTGATGGTGAGGATAAAACAGAATGATAACCTTACGTTCAGATAAAATAGACGCAATATCTCATAGAGTATGAATAATATGATTCATTAACCTTTTCTTTGAACTAGCACAAACACTGTGCCTGCAGATACTATAGTTCTACTGGATGCTGGTACAATCACTGTAACAGGAAGTACTTAAAATTTTGACTACACTCATAGAAATATTCTATTTCTTGTCTAATCATTTGGAAAAAAAGTTTATTCTCCTAAACTATGGAATCATACAATGTGCGAGAAGAAAACTTCATCAAATACTGTGAAAACAAGAATAATAATTCTAAGATCAGTTAAAAGTGTAATTAAATATTATTAAAAAACATCGTCAGAAAGAGGGGGAAGTACTTTCCTGTTTCTTTGTCATATCCCATAGTAATTAATTGATTGAATCTACATGAAGGCACACGGAAGAATATGAATAACCGAACATCCATCAAGCAACATTGGCAGGAACCATAATTGAGTCTTAAGTACCATCACCGGCCAAGGCACAATTCTTCCGTAGGGAAATGCACCCTGTCATCGATGGGAAGAGCCCGAACCCCATTCTAAAATAAATGCTTATATTTAATCTGTTTCGTAATCTGAACTTGATCGTGTGCTATTTCACTTTTATCTAGTTTCATTTACTTCATTGGCAATGGGTGTTTTTTTTTGCTCAAATATAACAGAAAGTTATCGAAATAAATAATGATGGATATTTTAATTACATACTGTTTCTTTTCACCTTTTCGAAGTATGCTGATTAAATTGATAAATAATTATTTGCGGCCTCTGCACCTTCTTCTACAATCTTTTTCTTTTTTGATGATAACATTCTTTACAGTATTTTAATCTCGCTAATTTTTAAGTTTTCATAATCAGAGTTTGATGTTTCCTACGGACGTGTCTGCAAAAGGGAGCAAGTGATTGGTGTATAATTTATCTCAAATAAAAATAAGGGACTTTTCTGAAATATATTGCAATTAGACTCTTAATTGAAGAACTTTTTAACAGATTATTAAGATGCACTTTTATGAAATTATTACACTTTAAAAGAAAAAGCAATGTTGATTATTTAGTAACATATAAAATTCACAGATTCTTTAAGATATAAGCCTATATCTTTATATAAAAGAATATTAGGAGCAAAAATTTACAAATTTTAGTGTGTGTTAATGGCTTTCTTTAAAAAAACCTTTCATGGGAAAACAAGTTTGTTTTGAAACAATACAATTAATTTTTTCCTTTGAATGCCTTGATCACATCATTCTTCACATTTCTTCAGTCTTAATGAAAATCTTGCTAGAATTAATTACATTTAAGACAGATATAAAAATAATGTCGAATATTTCGGATTTTACAAGAAATCCATATGTTATTATGATAATTATTGCCAAAATTGGAAATTATTTTGAGTGCTCAGATTCAAACCTGGTTAACCTTTTTTTGTAAGAGGTTTCTAACTCAAAAATAAAATCTATTTAGTAATAGAGAATTAATGAATAAACATTTACCAGCAAGAGAAGGAACAATAAATCGGGCAAAAGAATTTTAACTTACTCAAAATGTCATTAAAAATAGTTTTGAAAATTTTAGTTTTATTATTTCCTCAAAGAGCAGATTTTATTTTATTTATTTACTTTAATTAAATTCGTCTTCCTGATCCTGATATTTCTGGTTTCTCAAATTTACAAACAGATGGCGCCATGGTTTTAAAACAAAATTTCAATTTAATTCATCATTACTTTCTGAAAAGAGTAAGTAGTGTATTCTAATCGAAATTACACAAGCATGCAAAATTTCAATTATCTATAGCCATGTGAAATTTGGGAAAATGGAGTCACAGATTTCCATTTAAACAAGTATAAGCCTTGTTAATTTAAATAAAATGGTTTAAAGGAGTTCAACAGTCCCTCCCCCTCAAAATAAGATAAAAAGTTGTGATATTGCAGTCTTAAAAAAGTGCGGTCTTTCTACAGTGTCTAACTCTAGGTAAGATCTGACTCCCCTCCCAAGGAACTAAATAACTTAGGGAAGATATGTGCCTTCAATAAGGAGCCACCTAAGTTCCTTTAGTAATAAGATAAGAATACTGTGAAAATGACCATCTGGTGCCGTGTAAGCATTTCTACCCTCATGTTGGTCCTTACTGTCTTTGATCAAACGTTCTGTACAAATACCCTCAGTGATAGAACAAGCAAACGTTCCCCGTCGAACGTCGTAGTTCGTTTACATTATGACGATCGGTTACAGAGATTGCAAAGCTATAAAAAATTTCAATATTCACCCAATCAAGAAAGTTTGTAGTTATTAAGTGTCATTTCCCTGCAAGAAGAGCTTTCTTTCAACCTCGTCTTTCTCATAATTGTCACATTATGCACCAAATATAAGTATTAAAGCCAATTTCAAGCTCTTATTAGCTTTAGCTTCGTAATTAATGCTGAAATGTAATGCAGTGAATACGAAGTGTATTAAAATCAGCTGGGACTTGTCACAGCTTTATAAATAGTTACAAAAACATATGACCCTCCTGCTTTTTTCTTAATTTTCTTTATTACCCCGGAATTTGTTATTGGGTTTATTTTTAACAATTTATATTTGTTTTAAACTTTTTGAAATTCTTATGTCTTACTTAATATAACTTAAATAAAATTCTTGTTTATTAATACTATTCTTCAGTGTCTATATACCTGGTTAAAGTATATAGATTTTGATTTTTAATTTAAACATTACATTGTATAATTGAACATTCTCGAATTGTTTAGCGTATATTTTTATTGCTTTAATCAGAAACTACATTGTAATAATAATATCATCGACATGGTTTCGAGTATTGTAACTATGTACATATATTTATATTTTAACTTTTAAATAAAATAACATATATGCAAATTAGTATTCAAAATTTCCTAAATTTATTTGATAAAATTTTATTCAGTATTTAATAGGTTTACAATTAACACTACTCAGTTAACTACATAAATGCTAATATCATAATGTAATAGGTACTTTTTGTGATAGAATTAATTTCAAGCGATTTTAAATTTTAAAAGACTTTTATGACTTTTGGATCTATTGGTGAATGCTTTATAGCTTTTTCACGATACTTTACTTGTGTGACAACTCAAGCCCTTCTTTGTGTTATTTCTTTTAGACTTATAATCCAATGACTGTGTATTAAATATTTTCAGAAATTCTGAAGATTTTAGAGCTAAAACTTTCAACAGAATTATGCATTCTACTTTAATTAATTTTTTAACGGGAAGATATTGTTTTGCCAACGATAGTATGACACCTTCTTACTGTCACAAATGTACCTTATCACATGATTCTCTATTTTGTGGTCATTCATTAGTATTATGCTATTAAGTTACTATTCTTATGAGCACAAGTGTGCTTTTAATAATGCTATTTTTGATAATGATTGTGTTTTTTTAAAAATTACCGAATAGCACCAAAATAAAAAAAATCCTTTAAACTTGGTCAAGTGAAATTTTTATTGTTAATTTTGATATTTCCTTTTATATAAGCAAATCAGATAAATTTGTGAATTTTTTCAAATATCAGTAATCAATAACATAAATATACTCTGAAATTGTTTTGATTTGTACTACTTCACAGAGTATTTATCTCTGGAGCAGATGGGAAAGAAAATAAAAGGCAATGGTGGTGATGTCACAAACATTAAGTATCTTTTACCACGAATACCATATCGTTTCACTTTGTAGTGTGAAGTCCCATTAATTTTCTGTAGCCAAAACTCCAAACTTAAATCGAGCTTGAAGTGTATTACTTTAGCTTGAATTGATTGCGTCAGTCAGTATCAACAATTCTTACAAAAGAAAGCAACAAAAAAGTAAACATTCAAAGTTAACAACTATGTTGGAAGCATGCCACCAAATAAAATTTAACAAAATGGTTTATTTCTTTGCCTTTTAAATGTTAACTTGTTTGAGTTTAAAAAGTTGCTTCTATTTCATTCTAATACACTTGAAAGCACCAATGGGTAGACTGATCATAGCTTTCTATCTACTATCAACGTGAGTGGTCAATGATAATAATAATAGCATTCTTGAATTAAATCGTGATAATTTTAATAAACTTTTTATACCGTATCCTTTTAAGATATGAACAAAAGGTCACAGCAATTTTAGCAGGAAAGGATTTCTGATCAACGCAAAACGAATTTCTCCTTGTATTCAATTGTGCAGCTCTTTTAATATTTTTTTTGGGGGGGATACTTTCACGGAATGTATTATACATTATATACCTCTAAGTTTTATGAAATTTAATCTAAAAATATTAACATCTAACCTGAAGCAGTATTTAATAGATGAATCCATCAGGTAAAGACTGTTGGTTTTGTGTTGAATATTTACTCATAAGTTAAGTTTATGAATTGATTTATGAACTTAAGTTTATGAGCTGCCGGCTTTGGGACACAAAGGGAGCGTGTCTTCCTCGTGTTCTGTGAGTCCCGGGTTCGAGTCCTTGTTCGGGCATCGTTGTTCTATCTGTGAGATGTGTGAATGTGCCTTTCTGTAGAAAGGGGCTGTGCAAGCGTGTGTGTTTGCGTTTCATCCTCATATGAGCTAGAAGTCGGACTTCTGCCTTCGGGTGCTCATGGGTCCATACCCTCAGATGCTACTACACCCCTCTTTCCGTGATAAAAATCGGACACCACATCATCATGAACTGAATTCTACTTTCTGATCTAATCATAGCTCCCATTTTAATTCTTTCTATCAAAATATGAAATCAACATGTTCTTTATATTGACCAGTCAATCAAAAGAATTTCAACTTGCTTTGAAAATTGTCTAATCTTATACCTGTAAACGAGCAATAATATAAATTTTTAAGCGAACAATATATAAATGTTTCTTCTAGTATCTCGGAAACAGCTATAATGATTTGGATAAATTTTTAATTATATAAGGTTTTATTTTTCTATATTTATCTATATAGGAATCTTTCCTGAAAAGAAAACGCCATTTTACATTCTAAATCTTTTTATATAATTATGAAAAGTATATTCAACTTCCATTTCGAAGCGAGGGATATGTGGTATAGTGATCCGAATGATATGAATGATGCGTACCTGGAGGCACCTCAGTTCGAGTCGAGCTTTCTTTCTTTACTTTTATACTTATGTATTTATATTTTATATTTTTGCTTTTTAAGTTCATCTAAATATCTCCTCTAAAAATTCAGTTTTCAGAGAAAAAATAATGTAACTAACGATTAGAGCCTTTTTGTATCTCCGATTATGCTGACAATGTCATATAGGGCCATCTCGGCCCCGATATCACTGTGGTAAAACTCATCACATATTCAAAAATATGTGTAATGACAGATAAATTTTTAAATGATAGTAATATAGCAGATTCTTTTGAATAACATGCTAAACTAAGTGCAGTCATGACTTTTTTTTATTTAAATGACCAATTCAAATGTGGGTAAGATTGAAAAAAAGTCATATATAATCAGCATGATTCGTATCTAAATATTTTCTCCAAAAAAACACAATTTTACACGCAAAAAAACTGTCAGGCGAAGTTCTATCTTTCAGATATTATGTCACAGTATAAGCTGTTGTTTTTGTTCTTAATGGCACACGTTTGCTAACGCATCAGCGGATTTAAGCCGAAAGAAGCGTCTCTTGTTTGAAGTAGCGCCAATTGGGCCAAGAGTACAACTTAAGCCACACACTTATTACATTAGCTTGAACAGCCCCTTTTTACAGGGGGCACATTCGCACGCCTCACAGACCGAAAACAGAAGAACAACCATGCTCAAACAGGGACGTCTAGATCACGACGCGTATCTCTGCTCCAGGACGCCGGCATAGTACAAGTACTGGGCAGTACTATAATAGTATCTCATAAATGACATAGTAATAGCTTGCTGCAGTTCTACAGTAAGTGATTAGTGGATAGCCCTTCTATCTCAGATGGACGGTGCATTTGCTGAGAGGGAGAAAAGTATGAAGTAAAGAGCGAATTGCAAATAAATAATTTTATTTTAGTAAAACGTTATTGCACCGAACTCAGAGCAGTATTCTTTCTTATCCTTCAGTGAGTTGCTGTTGGCAAAATTGGTACTTAGTAAGAGAACACAGAACCAGATTTGACTAACTTCCATCCACGCTCACTTTATCAAAATAAATTTCTTTGTAATCATCAAATTCTTATGTCATACAAACCAACTCGTCAAAAGCAGAGTGTAACAATACTTTTTTATTTAAATGCTTCAGTTTTAATTGAAATTTGAAATTTTTAATTAAGTTTCTTATCTATTTGAGATAAATAAGTATTGGAAATTGAGCGAAAATGGAATCCTAATTTGCTAGATTATCTCTCGAGTGCTTTCAAACCTTCAAAGATTAAAACGGTGTATTAAATTAAAGCTAAACACTTTAAGAAATATCGATTCTAACTTCATCAATTTAATTAAATGAAACACTAAGATATTGTCTCGCTCCTTTCAGAACGTTTGGAATGCATAAAAGGGCATTTATCTTACAGATATATTCACTTTCCCCCTTCAACTTTGTGTAGAAAATGAAAATTTAAACTTCATTATTTTTTCACAAATGTTTTAATGCTTTTAAATGAAAAATGTAAGTTTTTTTTAACTTCTTACCCTTTGCTTTATAAAAATCTAAGCATCTCTCGAGAAACTTTATCTACATTTTGCATCTAAAAGCGTTTCCTATTCTCGAAAGATATAAGCAAATGAGGATAAGATGAATTTATGCAAGATTTCTTCAAATGCTTCAAAACTTTTGCTAAATTATTCAAATCAGTTCATTTCCGAATATAAATTGTATCAGATAATTTTTTAACTCATACATATAAATGTTTTTCCGAGAATTTCGGCAGAAAAATGTTTAACCTGTTTTTGCAAGCAAATGTTCTGAATGAGGGTTTTAAATTATTTAATCCTCCTCATCTTTTATTTTAGAAAAAAAAATCTTTAGTGGAAAAAGAGCAGATTAAATTAATTCTTCATTTCGGAATTCCAGATGCGTTGGCTGGTTTCTTTCAATAACTTAGTAGAAAACGCTTATTTTTCCAAAAACAAAATAAATGATTTGAAATAAAGAGAAAAAAGGTTTTTTTGAAGTTGTTTGTTTTGTGTTTCCGCAGTTAAATGCAGTTAAAATTCAATATCAACTTTTAGAAGTATTCCTCTTATTTAAAAATATTAGCTCAGAAAAACATACATATCAGAAATCGACAAATCCTGTCAGTTAACTTTCGTTATTAGATTTTTTAATACATAATTTGCATTGAAGTTTAAAACTGTAAGTGTATTAGTGAACATTAATCCACTTTATTGTTTAAAAATAGGGTTCACTATTTTGCTCTATAAGTTTGTACCATTTTTAAAATTGAAAGCACTGAAAAAGCATTTACCAATAAAGTTATGTTTCAAATAGCAAAGAATTTATAATTTCGAAATAATAATTAATAAGGCTTGTGAATACATAAATAATTATTCTAAAATATTGGCATTCAAACGATTTTCACAGAAAAATAATTGCAATTTTTTCTAGGGTACGAAACAATGTTCTTTCGGGCTGATTTTTCTTTACCATAAAATTCAAAAATCCTAACAATTTATAGCGTTTTTAATCACAGCAATGAGAATCAAAAACAATATATTGTCAAGCCCTGAATTATTAATTTGATGTGATACAGATAATGTACTGATGAAGTTTCTTCCTCTGTGCCACTACATTGACTTTCAGGGACTCTTCCAGCTTGCAGATTGGATAGTTGTATGTTTAAAACCAATTCTTACGAAAACTTGCCATATAAACGGACCTGTTGTTTATCAAACCCATAGATCCTAAATATCCTCCCGTTGGCCTGGAAAACAGGCGATGGAGGCAGCGTTTCTAGTAACATCCTCGTCATCTGGTCAAGATTACCAAGTATGCCCAGAAATAGGCCTCTAATTGGCTCAAAGCTGAGCGTAAATATAACTAAACTACACTAATTGTTTGCTCATTAGCAATGGAATAAAGGTCGTGTGACTTAACTATTGAAATTTCAGGATATTCTATCTTCTCTGAAGAACTTGTCTATAATCTCTCTAATTATATGGCATATAGTTGAAGTCGTCTGTTATATTGTATCAACTCATGTGGAATAGTTGTATTAATTGTTAATAAGGGAAGATTTAATGGGGCTGCCTTCTCTGTTTCTCAGCCTGAATAATCGATTTAAAATCATACAGAGATAAAATCATTTCATGATCTCAAAGTATCTTGATTCTCATCTATTCACTTTCTTCAAAATCTCCAAATCGTTGAAATATTTCTAGAAAATAGATATCCTGATGCTGTAGCTTCGGTTCCCAAGCACTGAAGGTTAGGGAACCGTTTAAATAGAAGAGTCAAGTATATTTGAATCTTATGGAAATCATATCTGTCGTCGAGAATCTGACGCCCTAGGGCATGGATAGAGAGGAAAATTGTAGAAACGAGTGACAGTTCTGATGCTATCTTTTTCTTTGGGACACAGTTCAGATTTACGGATTCTTTCCCAAAAGTCCATGTGCAGCTTCAGAGGATAAATCTTTCAACTATTCAACGTCACGGAGTAAGAGTGTATTTAATATTAAATGCTTGTGGATTAATTAATTTAGATCATTACTTATTACTTCAAACAGATATTTGATTTTAAAGAAATGCATTTGTTTTTAAATTTCGTGCTGAGAAAAGAAAAATAAATAAATAAATAACTCACCAAAATATTGTTTATTGTAGTCATAACTTAAAAAAGAGTCTTTGTGGCTAAATTTGCATACTGTCTAAAACATTGTTTGAAGAAAGGAAATGACTATAAGAAATTAAACTATAAAAACGCTCAACATATTTTTCATTTATTCTAACTAAATTATTATATATTAAAATATAATTAAATTATTATTATTATTTAAATAGTATAATAACTTTTTCTGAAAAATAATGCATAATTAAATGTATTGAGATTTAATGTACCAGTCAGGCTACATGATAAATTTTTACTAGAAAGGGGAGAATTGAATTTTAAACTATTCAATTAGTCCCGTTCAGAAAAGAAAATGCTTATTTCAGATAATATAAATAAAAGTTTATATCAGTAAGATAAATTATCATAAATAAAATGTTATTAAAAATAAAACTTGTAGAATAACAAAACCGTTTTATTATTAGAACATGTGCCATAGTTTTCATTCGAAAATCCTTGCACCACTTTCTCTCACATTTCGAAATTTCCTTTTAAAAGAGCTTAACTTAATAGTCCTTAGTTTCAATTATTCTTTACTTAATTGCAAATTATATGGTGCGTAATATGGTAAAATTGAGCTTAATTAAAGAGATGCGTGGATTAATATAATGGAGAAAGAACAAAAAAATTATTACGGTACTTGGAAAGAGCTTATATAATGGAAAGAGCTTTATATAAATTCATATATATATAAATGTAACAAAATAAGTATGTATTATAGAATTAAACTAAATAATCGGCTTATAAAGTTACCTCTAATATCTTGTTTACGTTTCAAATAAATTTTATATGTGCTAATATGAATACAGATGCACATTTATTAAAAATATTTTGTAATGTGCTCAGATAAAAGTTGCTTATTTGAGGCAAAGAAGTCTATGCTTGAGAATTACTTTCTTTTTTTAGTTCATTATTTTTATTTAATAATATAAAAATAAATTGATAAAAACCCTTCGACAAACAATGAAATAAACCCTTCTCTATCTTAAATAAAAATAATAAAAAAATTAACGAATGATGTGCATCATTTTTTATTTTTTCATACAAAGTACACAAAGAAAAAGTACATTAGCAGTTAAGAAAGTTTATCTCGAGGATTTGATGAATTTCCTCATCCCAACTAAAATATTAGTCCATTTAGGAAATTCGAGAATGTTCTTTACTAAGCGCATCGAATATTGTAAGCAGCCAAGGAGCGAATTTAAACATTTTATGGTCTCTTTCAATTATTGACCATGTGTTTTCATATTTCAACGCATTCTTTACTTAATCAATCTGTTAATG
>JAOUZG010030984.1:338566-388058 GCA_026289955.1 Argiope argentata | reverse complement strand
TGGAGTATAATTTAACCAATCAAATTAATAATATACCAATATATTTTTATAAGCAATTAATTATACTCGATTATATTTTATAATAGTTTTGATAATTTAATTAACATGCCCGACAAAATGTGTCCTAATTTTTTGTAATTTATAGAACTGGTGGTTTTTATAAATTTATTTACTTGGAAACTTAATAGAATTTTTAATCGATCTCGTTGCGGTCACTTTTAGCCCAATGATCTTAGTCAAGTATCTTAGTTTTAATTAGATAAGAAATGCTGTCTTTATACTAAAACTGTAGATTTCTGAATACGTTGGACAAAATTCATCTTACTGTCTATGACTATGAATGAGAATATAATTGTTTAAATTGTCACATGACAAATGGGTAAAATTTTGAAAATTGATTTATTATTTTGTCAACAAAGTATTTAATGTGTGTCTAAAGCTGGGACAAATCTATCTATGGTTATCTGTGGGGATATTTATTTGCCTAACTGTAAAGGAAGTAATTCAAAAATGCAACGACTCAAATTAATCAAATTTGGTATATCACCTTGCAACCGAACTTGTAGATTTGCATCTAAATTCGGATCGATTTGATGAAAAACCATATCCACTTTTTTTCATAATAATACGAAGTGCGAAACATGCCATTCCTGTCCGTACAAAATGTCCAATAACGTTACTACAATATTTTCAACTTATTGTAACGTATTCAGAACTTATAACCACATACTGAAGTGCATTATCTTATAATGAGGGAATTGTGCAATTTCAGGTGATGTGTGCTTTGGCAGTACAGGATATCTTATATCAAAGAGGCTCCCAATTACACATGATGTAGGGAATGTTGCAGACAGAAATAAGAAAAGAGGACCCACTACATGGTTACAGAATGTGATATACTTTTGTATATTGAACCATTCTCATCTTTTGTGGCAACAAATCCACAACAAAATTAATTTCCTTCATGACTGCATATGATTCCATAAGAAGCATATTTCTCACCTCTGAAACTTAAGTAACATTAAGTGTAAACATAAAGCTCATCAAAATAAAATATATTTCCTTAAATATTACTTTTCGATTGTTAATATAACTTTAAAAACTGGGAGAGATTCAAAAGAGAGTAAATGGCTCATGAAAAGGTAAAGATTCACCAATTCAATTTTAACACGAAATCAGTTGTAAACTTGAACTAATGAGACGTATCATGTGAATTTGTAAATTAAGGGCACTAATTAAACATATATATAAATTGCAGTTTTGTTCCGTATTAAATTAAAAATGTTCCATCGTATTATCCCCTCAAAGGTTTAAAAAAACAGCATTTTTCTTCAGACGGAATTTTTGAATAAAATATGTGCTCTCTCTTTTTTTAAACTTTTATTTCCCATTTTTCTAGCTGGTAAACAAAGTTTTGGAACTCGACCGATTTTAAAATTAAAAAAAAACAGTAATTTAAACGAAAAGTTCACTGTTACTGGAAGTTATTGTATATGCGGTAAAATCCAATTAACGTAATGCATATTGATATTAAAATTATATTCTAATATTTACAGTATTTTGAGAAAAACAATTAGTAAGAATACGGTTGTAACATCATTAAAGAATAAATATAAGCTATGATTTACAAAATTGCGATAGTTAAAACTGAAAGATAATTCCAAAAAAAAAAAAGCAAACGATAATCTTCTGAGGTCGAAAATAATTATTTAAAAGTAAGAAATCGTAAACAAACCGGAAGATGACGTCATTTCCTAGAAACGACAAACAAAAGCAATTGATAATAAATTTAGTTAAATATCTGAAACAATGCTGGCAAAACAAACCTCAAATGTCATGGGTCAGGGGACTCGATATCTACCAATGAAAAAACAAAGGTTTCTTGCCTAAGGTTTTTTGGATAAACCACAAAACCCCATAACCAAAACAAAGTCATTTTCTCACATAATAATAAGAAGTGCTCAATTTTGTTAAGGATTTTCTACAGTTACATTTTTTTCCTTTATCTATCTTCTGCGGATGCTATACTCGTCTCAATCGTTTATGTTGTAGTATAACCTATTAGCAACATAAAAACATTTGCTTTTTATTTTTCATTTAAGTTAATAGAAGAATATTAACTACTTCAGTATTTATCTTTCTGTCTCATCTAATATTAAATAAAACGACAAATATAACGTTTTTAGAATGTAAGATTACGTATACCTCCACCAATTTAATTGAGAGCGAGAGAGAACACAAAACAATTTTACGAAATCAATTTTTCCAATAAAATTCTTCGATATTTACACTTGGATATCAGAAAAGGGAAAAAAAGAAAAACTGTCGCAAAAAGGTAAAGAGATTTTTGAATTAAATTTGTTTAAAAAATTAATCAACACATGAGAATTTAAATAGCATAAATTAACAGCAATATATATAAGACCTCTTAAAAACTAACAATTTCATAAGTTATTAGTATGGAGAGAAGAATTACGTACGACATGCAGGAAATGTTCAGTTAGAAATAGAACAACTACTAAATTTTGTAGCTACAAGTTTTGATGCTTATATCATAGAACAATCAGAGAAAAATTTCATCAAAATGTTAACAGAAAAATTTCAATAGTAAATGCTTCGCTTTCTTTTACAGTTTTTCTGTCCTTTATACAGAACATTCGACAAAATTCCTTTATTATGCAATTCAATTTTTACTTATTGCCCTCTTCTTTGAAATTTCAATAAATTGTAAACTTCTGTTCAAATTTGGCTTTTCGCTCTTACTTAATTAAGGCATCATATTTTTAATCAAAAATTAAAATTCTGAATATTTTACATTCTCAGGTTATTTAGAGTAATTCCATTTTTAAAATGATTTCTTTAAATGAGAAAAAAATGATTTCTGAATGAGATAACAGTTTAAAAAATTATAATTATTCTAAGAAGTGAAGGATGATTCATGCCTAGTCGTTTAATACAATAGCACTTTTTTTAAAAATATTTGTGCAAAATTGTATTAAAAAATAAATTCTTATGCAATTTTATTTTGCCTTTTCAAGTTCATTCATCTTCGATAAATTATAAATAAATTCTCAATAATTAATCTTTTATATATTTTTTTCTGTTCATCAAAAAAAAAAATTGAGAGACAACAAGATTTTATTTATTTAACTTGTTCATTTATTCATTTGAGGATGAAAGACATTTTTGTATAACAAAAGATATTTAAAAGAAATAAGAAAATCTTTTAAAAAGTAATGTAAGAAATTCCAAGGAGGGACGGAATTATGTAATAAGCGGAAATTGGTGGCATATGCACAAATTCAATACGCTATCAATTATAAAAACATTTGATATAGTCATGCATGAAATTCGCTTACCTCATTAAATTTTAGTATAATTTGTATGAAATCCTTTTTTCTTTTTCGTTTGAAAAGATTATTATTTGTTTCATTCCGTTCATTCATTAAAAACCGTTTTCTCGTATTTAAAACCCTGCTTTTGCTTTCTATCATATTTTCGATTCTAATCTTAAGTATTTCCTCCGTCAATTTATTAACACATCGCATCTGCTTATTTTGTACTTACTTGTATTTGCTATTTTAATATTATTCCTTGTCCAAACTTTGAGTGTGTTTATAAGTTTACTTTAGCAAAAAAGATGTTTCTACCAATTTTCTTCATTCTGTGCAAAACAAAAATCCATTTATTTCTTTTGCTTGTATGCATGTCATCAATTATTGCAAATATTGAACTTGTATGCAATTATATTTATCTTAATTTCTATCCTATTTATAGAGGAGGCATTGTGAAATATTTTTTCACTCTCATTTCACTATGGTTTTCAAATTTTATGCAACAACGATCCCTTTGATTATATCGTATTTGAATATGTTAAAAGATAAATATTAATTAGTATATTAATTTAATTCAAATTTCCTTTTTATCATAGAATAATTATGCGAACTTTAATTTGAGAAATGATTAAATACATAATTCGATAGTATTAAAGATAATGATTTGCGATGTGCGTTATAAAAGTGTTATTCAGAAACTTTCATTTATAAAAATATTTTTTTAAGATTCTTATAATAATAAACTTAAAGTAGATAATAAATTCCCTCACAACTCTGAAAGTTAAAATAAAATGTACAAAAATAGGATATTCTACAACAAAAGGGAGCCATAATCATTATTATACGAAATAAGATTGGTTTTTTTTTAAATCTTAGTAAACTGAATTTCAATCTCCTTGCAATAATTTTACGCATTTGTCAGCCATTTTTATAAAATAATTTTTGCTCAACACATTTTACATTTTAAAAAAATTAGCAAAATAAAAAGGTACTTTTTTATTTTTGAATTTTTATTGCGAATAGTAATTATTCGTTTTATAAATGTATAATTATTCTGTAAATTATGAATAATACGCTATAAATTTTAATTCAGTTGAAATCTCTTTCTATTATTTCTTCGGTATTTACTTGAGCACACAAAATATCTTTCCACTGGGCTATCAAAAGAAACTTTAAAGTCTAAAATGCAGTGTGGTAATTTAAAATATGTTCAAGCCGAATAGCCAACCTCTGCAATTTTGTAATAAACTTTTCTCTATTACTCTATATCAGTTTATTACGAAAGCATTGTTGATAAATAAATAAACCTAAAAATATATTTATTAAATTCCTAAACTCATATTTTACTCTTTATCCAAATAATGTTTTTCAATTGACATTTTCATATAAGTAATCTAAAACGTTTTATTTTAAAAGAACTAGAAATCAGAAAAATTAAAATCTTTAAGCTGTGTATTCGTAAATTTTAATGCTTTTACTAAAATTCAGTTAAAGAGGAAATTTCAACAGAGTTTTATATTTTTTTTGTATCTAAGAATTAAATAATTTTAAAGCGATCGAGTGGATGGAATCGATTGAAAATTAAGTGAATAGGGGAATGCTCAAAGTTGTGTGAAAATTTCTAATTCAGGCTGAATAGACTTGAATCTAATAATTGCAGTTCTTTTGAATTATTTTATAACTCTATATAAAATTAAATATTAAAGAAAGTTTTATTGATCGATAAAGGAATACACTGCCTTATTAATCCAAGAGGAGTGGTATATTTTATACAACTTGATGACAACTTTTTTAAATTTATAATTTGTGGTGGATCTTATATAAAGTATATTGAGCCAAATTCTTTAAATTTTGTATTCGAAAGATTTGGAACTTTAAAATGGCAAACTCAATTAAAGCGATTTTTTTGGCATCTCTGAAGTAATTAACACACTTTTAAAAGTGAACTTGAATACAACTATTTTAATACTTTTACGTTTCATCAGAATTTTTTTATTATCAACAAACATTTGGCTATTTTCAAGATCCCTGATGAATAAGATATGTATATAAACATCATAAAAACTGCTTAATAACATACAAATTCATTCAAAATGCATAGATCTGAAATTCCAAGCGATGCAATTCCAAAAAACGAGATTTTCCTTAGATATTTTAGCATGAAAAAAAAGTGAATAAAAAAACCATCATTGAATAAAACTACGAAGCATAAGAAATCTTATTATTCTTAAATAAAAAAATCCTTTTTATCTTCTGTTGAAGAATGAAACTCTTTCTGCATCAAAACATTCAAATATTAAATTTGCAAGAAATCCTTCTCTCTTCTTTCATTAAGAAACAAAGCAACCATTCTTCTGAGTAACAAATAACTTCCTTAAGATATTAGATATAATTTATCTTTTGAAAGAAAAGCAATCTCTATTTTCTGCGCTTGTACAATTTACTAGGTAATGGCATTTGTAAATTGTAATACTTTGTTAGTTTGAAATTTTACACTTCTTGAAAGCACTTATTTGCGGCAAATATTATGTAAGAGATAGTTATCAAAGAAAATCCTTGATCGTACATTATTTCTTTCAAACTACGTTATTCATTTTGATTTAAATTATAGTTATTTCTCCTTCTCCTTTCTATCATATTATTCATTTTCAATTTATTTACTAAGCACGGCAAAAGGGCCCATTTTAATACTAAAAGTAGATTAGTGTATGCTATAATCGTCAATTATAGTTTACATATATCAAATTCTGTATTTTAAGAAATATTCACATCTACTAAGAATATTATCCACTGATAATTTTAACTTATTAAATACAATTTATAAAATAGCATTTTAAAGATCTCTATATGAATGAAGTTAATTCATGTAAAAGTCACAACTTTGTGTCAATGATGCTTGCGTATGTCATTTAATCACTAAGTGTATGCCATCTATAGTGTCATGTGACCTCACATTCTCCTTATGTTTTCAGATGAATTCATTGAAATCTAAATTCCCTAGTCACGCAAATTGTATCACTTTGTATGTAATACATCCTTTTATCATAATTTATTTATTGAGCAGTATCCACCTCATCTGGTCTTTACTATGATAGGTGTAGCCGCAAATTTTTGGCAATATTTTTATTTATTTGTTTCATTTATATTTTGCCCATTTAAAGATTAATGAAATTCTCATGCAAGATTCATACAATAAATACCCATGTCCAATTTACATAATGTAGCTCATTATCTAATGGTTAACTCTCTCGCTTCTAAACTGCCCCAGACAATCAGTAACTATTCGACTTAGGTACCTTTAAGAACTAAGTCTTCATAGTAATTCATTTCCTATATTTATTCTTAAAAGTTTGTGAAAAGTAAATGACAATTACCAATTAATGCAAAAGGATATTATTTCACATCCAATTGTTGCGATTATTTTCTCATTATCAGTCTATATTATAGGAAAATGTTTTCAGTAGCTCATCATTTGTTCTTAAGCTTAAATCTCGATGAATATTGTTATTTATTTTACTGAACTTAAAATATCTTTTTTAACTGAAAAGAATTTAGTTTCAAGGATATAAATAACTTTTCAACTCTGAAATACTACATAAATGCTGCTGACTTTATTAATTATTATTCATAAAATAGGAACCACGAAATCCGAGTTTCCTATCCTTTTATACTTGCCTATTAAGCAAAATTTATGAAATAAGATATATGCCTATCAAGTACAAAATTTTGCAGCTTGTTAAAAACATACAATAAATATTTTGGAACGATGAGAATGAGGATATCATTTGCCAAAATCAATAAAAATTCAGTTCCACTTCGTTTCTAAATATATATATATTTCTAGAAGCATTAAAAATTACCACTCTGAACTTATTTCTTCTCACAACTTGCAGTAAAAAGTCTTATCAAAATAAAATTTAAAAAGTATGCCTTATAGTATTTCCAATGAAATTCATTTACGAGTTGTAACTATTGTATGATAACTACGGACCATAGCCTAACATCAAATTGTGTGTTTTCTCGAGGTCTTAAACTGAAATTACGTCCCTTTTCTTCCTATAATATTCAAAATGGAGTACAAAATTCACAATTAAGTAATTATGAATTCCCTCAAGAAAATCAAAATCTTTCTTTGATTTTAGCATTTACATGAAGTACATATGTAGGCATTATAACATTTTGAAACTTGTTATTGCTAGAAATTTGCTCAAATATTAATACTTTTGCTAAAATATTATTAGAACCTTTATTATCTACATTCTTCTACGCAGATAATACCACTACAATGATCTTTTCTCATTTATTTTACTTTTTCAATCTTCACTACACTTTTTATACACTATTTTTTATTACTTCTTCCACGTTTGCAAAGTTGAAATTTTACTATCGGTTTTTCAACTTTCCTGTCAAATTCTGGACACTTTTAGGCATTCTTAATACATTTTTCTAATATTTTTAGATCAAAATTATTATTTAGGCATAAATTTAATTAGATTTTAGCTCTATACAAGTGGTAATTTTTTGGAAATAAATTTGAGAAAAAAATGATTGAAAGAAACCATAATAATTCACAAGTAATTATAATTTAAAGACTTTTTAGTCTTTAAATTATAGATAAATAAAATAAAATTGAATAATTAAATCTTAATAAATCAATAATAAAATTTTGTTTTCAACATGCAACATTTGTTTTCAGCAAATTTATATCAGTTTGAATTTCAGAAATTAAAAAAAAGAATACATCTCTTACTTTAAAGCTCTGTTTTCCTTACAATTACTGAATATCAGCATTCAAAAATTATGTGAAGATATTATTGCATTTTTCACTTTTTCTGAAAGCTCAGAGATAATAGAGAACACTACCAGTTTCTGAAAACGCTAAGATCAATTTACAATTTCTTTTACTTTTCTTTCTTCTGCTCTTTTGAAGTATTGTATGAAAAAAGTTATATTACTATTTCTTCGTCTCTACAATTCTTTTGATTAATTTTTGCAATTCTGTAAAATAAAGAATTAATTTAATCTATATGCTTTCAAGTATATTAGATTTAAACTTTATATTTTATAAAATTGCTTGATTTTTAAAGAATTGAAAAGCAATTTAAAATCAGAAAAATATTTTAGGGAGTAAATAACTAAAATAGAGTAAGTATTAAAAGGTTTCAGAAAAATTAATAAATAATAAAAATATTTTAAAGCTATTGTGATATTCGATTGTTCTCTTCCATTTATTAAGAAATAATGAATTAATGCAAAGCCTAAATTCAATTATGAAGGATTATAAATTGTATTTTATGAAATAATTTATTTATAATGATCTTAAACATTGACCTTTTTTAATCACTAAATTAAAACAAATTTCAAAATAAATATTATTATTTAATTTATTACATTTTCCAAATTACTAAAAAAGAATCCTGAAAATAATGACATGGTTAGCAGCAATATACAAAATTTCTATTAAAATTTTCAGCATGATTTTAATTTGTAATGTATAGTTTTAAAACTAGAAATAACTGCCTATGAGATGAAAATGAAAAATTAAATATTTAAAATGTTGATCATTCGACTGTGAATATATTAAAAAACTCAGCTTTGTGAGATTCATATTTCTATCATAAATGTTTCAAATTTAATATCTAATGCCAAAAAAAGGCTTCCAAGATAGCATTTTTCAGTTTATGTTAGTTTCTACATAACGTTTTTAATGACGTACGGGCATGTAAAAATAAGACATTTTGTTTGTTAGTGATTTGTATAGAATATAATTCTCATGTCCACTAGATTTGGAAAAAAAATTAAAGCCACTGAATTTATTTCGACTTCAACGAATCTAATAATGCATTCTATTAACCCATTAACTCATTAAGGATAGTTACAATATGCTTTCGTTACTAATCTGTTTACATTCCATTATTTATTTTTATTTGTCTAACTATTCAAAATTTATTCCTAAACTTTTCAAATCATTTATAAAGGAAAATAAATACTTGTTAGGGAGATTTTGAAGTAGAAAAAAAATGTCATTCTGATTTTTTTAAATTTTTATTTCCCAGTGATTTATTTTCTTTGGGAAGTAAAGAATTTGAAAGTAATCTTTTTTATTTATTTTACTAATAAATAAAATAAATTGAATAAATAAGTTAAATTATATAATCATACGAGCTAACAAATTCTAAAACGTATTAAACAACACAAACCAATTTCCAAGTTTTTCTCTGAGAAATTACATAGAGATAATAAAATATATCGCTCAAGAAATGATTAAATTACAAAGTTTCAATTTGTTCCATAATGAAAGATTATAATATTATAAAAAACATTTAAGAGATAGAATATTTCAAAACTAAGCATAACTAAAACTACACTTCATTTTAGAAGATTATTTGTTATCTCTTCGCACCGTCCTCTTTTTTTACAGAAAAAGTAAATGGGCGATTTTTTAATTCTATTTTACTTAATATTCAATCGGAAACCAATGTTTCAAACTGCTTAATGAAGCTAAGGAGCAAGTATCCGATTCAGTTTAAAAACCATCAAAGAGATATCTGAAAGAAATGATGAAATTACTAGGGAAAATGTAAGACTGAGTATTTAAGTGAATTACAAATATTTTGTTTTCATTTCTGTTTTAATGATTCAGGAAGTAAATCAGGTGATAAAGTGAGGAAGCGTAAAAATATTTTGTTTCGAAGCCAGTTTGCCTGTCAATATTTATTTCCGGGAAAAAAGTACTTTTTAAAAGGGATAATATTCAACATTAAATTCAGTATCTCAGTTTGGATGCTATTGGAACTCACAATAGACGCATTTTATGTCTAAGTAAGTTTGATCTTCGTTTAAAGAAGAATGCAATAAAGTATCGAGAACTGTTTTTAGAAATTTTTAATGACAAAAATCAATTTAAAATTAAAATTTTACTAAAAAAATTATTTTAACAATTATCTATTCCTTCTTTTATATATGGTTTAAAATCGATGGAAAAGCAAATAATGTGAACATGAGTCACTGAAAAGTGTATTCACACAAAATCAAACTAATTTCTTATTTAATATACCTTTAAATAAAATAGAAAATATTTGTAGTTTTAGCATAAAACACAAAACATGAAAATTTTGAAGTCTCAAATTTCAGACAAGATTTATGAAGTTTCAGTTCTGAAGGAGACTATGGTTAACTTGAATCGTTAGCAAAGCTTGGAAAAATACATTTTAATTTTTTGTAATTAATGGTTTAATGGAATTAAAGAATATACATCATCTAATTGAATTAAAATGTTTTATTATCAATATTATATCATATAGAGCCTTAAATCAAAGCTCGCTTGGTTAGAAGTAATTATAGCAGCTTACCAACTCAGTGAAATTCTGTTACCAAGGATTCTTATGTCTATTTTATAGAGAAATATACCTCATTCAATGAGATTCACCGAAATATTTTGCACAACCATTCCCCAATGACTATAAAGATACGAAAACTCATGTTAAAAGAGCTTCTGTATCACTAGCTCGGAATCTCAAAAAATATCATTAAAAGTGCTGAAAATTGTCAGAAAGTCTCTTAAGAATAACAAAGGGCAAAAACTCTTAACTTAAATCTCTTAAACGTGACAAATAGCACACAAGTTTCTTTTTAGAAACACAGTGCAATCTTAATGTTCTGTGAATATGTAAATTTATGTAGGATTCTAATTTATATAGTTTCAAGCATTTTATTTTTTCCAAAAACCATTTGTTTTAAATAAAAATCTATTTTAAAAAACATTTGTTAACAACAGATTGTGTTTAATAATCAATGTTAAAGTTTTTTTTTTTTTTTTGAAAAACACGAAATAATTCTTTATTGAAGATAATTTGACATTTCAAAATCAAAAAATTGATGCTTTTTTTTAAAAAAGTCTTTTCTTAAAAAGTATCTGCAATCCTTTCCACTATTATGTTTTCAAATTTTCTTCACATTTTCGTTGACCAAAAAAATGCATGAACAACGAAAACCATTGTTCTTTCAGGCTTTTATTTTCGTTTATTTTACATAAAAATCATTTAATTAGAAACTCAAGAGAATAGATTTTCGACAATGGAGATAGCTGATACACGTAATGAAAGTTAAATTATTTCTCTTCCCACGCTTTTATCTTTATCTTTCACACCTTAAATAAAATGTATTAAAGCGTAAAAAGAAATATTTATCGGCAATTAAATTATTATAACTCATTGTAGTTAAAATGTTTATTTCATCTTAAAACAAGAAACTGGTAGATGTTTAGCTGCCATTTTATTTTAAGAGTAAAAAAATTTTGCTCCTTTCCTTATGAGAAGCAGTTAATTTTAAAAGCATATTATTTCCTTAATCAACACAATCAAGAAAGTTCAAATTCTTCTACAAAGCATATGAACTATTTCACTACATCAGCAATATTTTTTTTCTATAAATGGTAATATAAAGCTTAGTAAATAATTTCCTGTATATATCTTTTGATATTTTGTTAAATAATTTAACCAGGCCTGAAGAAGACGAAAGAAATTGCTGTGAAATAACTACCACTTAAATAATAGTTTCAAAATTTCATTTTAGTGTCCTAAAATATATAGTAAGCGTCTCTAAAATTTCCTTTCATATAAACGAAGGAGCAAGAAATAATTTTAAAAAATGAAAACTGTTAATTACTTCTTTACGTTTAATATAAATAAAACGTTTTTTATTCATTTTATGATAGTGGCAAACTTAAGGTTGATTTTAATTTTTCAAAGATAAATTATTTAAATATGTATGAAATCTAGAATTTGCTTGAAATTGAATAAAAAAAGAATGAATATAATTCTAAACTAAACTTTTGTATTATAAGCTTAACTATCTTCTGTCATATGATGATTACTTTAAAACTTCCATCTGCTCAGCAATTTTGACCTTATATACTTGATTGTTTTATACAGCCTAAAAATTATCTTTACTAGATTTTCCAATTTATATGGGCAACCATTCGCATTCATAGTTTGATCTTAATTCTCGTCATTAAACTCTTATTCCCATCATCATTTTTCTGAATATATGTATCTTTTTTTATTTTTCAAAAACAAAAAAATCTTTCAATATTGGAAATACCAGGAATACCTTCAACTATATAATTTTATCGGACCACAAGTTACGTCATTAGTCTCTATTTTTGAAATTTTGGAAGCGAAATTAAAAAGGAAATTTTTCGTAACTAATAATTAATATTCATGATTTTTTACCACCTAATATAAACATGTGATATCTTGCTCGTGTCAGTTATTGAAAAATTTAGAAATATTTTTTATTGATAGCTAAAATCTCAATTTTTTTTACCTATAATAAAATTAGAAAATTACACGGTTAACGTGTTTATTATGCTACAATGTTAGGCTACTAATTCCACCATTTTTAAAGTAATTATTGTTTACTTATCTTTTAATCCCAAAGAAATATACAATTACTTTTTTGTAAAAACTATAGTTAAAAAAAATGAAGGGTGATTTAAGATTTTTGACTTCTTATTTAATTAATTCATTCTATAGTATTATCATTAGTAAGGTAAGTCATAAATTGTAATGCATGCGTTTCAAGAAGGGATTTCAATTAATTTATTTACGGCACGATAAATAAGTGTAATAAAGTATCAGAAGTTCAGAAATAGTTTAGGCTTATAATAATATCTAATTTTTAGAATATTTTATTTATCATTAAAATTTCACTTCAACCATTAAGACGCCTCATCTGAATGAAAGAAAGAAATGTTCATTTGAACTAACATCTAATTGTATGCTTCTTACAATGCTTTCTTTCTCTCGTGAGATAAGAAATGGATCCCAAAGTTACAAAGCATTCTTGATATGTGCCACTTGAGCTTTAATTAGTCACAGCTTATTAACAACAACTGAAATCTGATCACGATTATTTCAATTTAATGTACGCAAACAAATCGGTAATAATAACATCTGTATTATTTATAAATATTCTCGGATAAAAGAATTTTATTCTCTAAATATTGTGGGTAAAACAAAAAGAGAGAAACACATTTTCTTATCAAGAGTAACAGGCCTGAAAATTATGTCATAGATTAAAATAATTCTAATTCTAAATATTTCCAAAAGATAGACGTAAATGTAGTTAGAACATTTAAAGTAATATGCATGCGTGTAACTATGTGGCAGATATTTTTAAATATTAGTTCATATATTTGAAAAGAGATGGCGCTGAGACTCTAAAGATATTGCCGAAAATTCAAGCAACAACTTTCAAAGGACCTTTTACGACTACTAAGTGTAAGCCTGTTATCACGTATGAAACCTTACGCCATTTAGAGGGTAGTGAGTTTTTGAGATAGGTGAACCAATTATGCGTACATTAGGAGAGTGTCCTCCTTTCCTAATGTGGTTCTTTAAAAAATAGAAGTAGATAGCAAAGTAGTACATTATATTAAGGAAGTAGATAGCGAACAGTTTCAGTTCTGAATTCATGATGAGTTCCATTGAAGATCGGAAAGAATCTTTATCTGTTTCCAGAATGGATGTAAGCCATAAATTGATAGATAGTGGACAAAATAAATGCATTTATAAAACTCTTCTATACATTTAATCAAGAACTAAAGACAATCTCAATGAGTCAACAGTTAAAGCCAAAGATGGAAAATAAGAACAAGCGTTTTTCTAAATAGAAAGAAGATTAAAGCTGTGGTAAATGCATTTGAATCATGTTATACTTTATCAAGCTTTTTGCAGATTAAACTTGGCATGATGTACTTGATATTTGTAATAATGAAGCTCTAAAAAGAATTGGTAATAACACCGTGGTTGATGAGTAAACCAAATCTAGATAGCCTAAGATGCTCTACAGTCTTTATGCGGTGTTTTCAAGATGTTTGTGAACTTTCATAATATCAAACAGCATTGTAAAATGATCATGCACATTCTATATACTAATAGGGAGAGTTCACATTTAGAAGGAATATCACAACAAACATATTCTTAAAAGATTTATGTTGGATAAATAATACCTCAAAGACTAAACAAAGAAGGAAGCGACAATTTGAGGAAGGATTAGTCGATGTATGCTACCCACCATCTACTGACACTGCCACAAGAGAATTGAGCAAAGTTGAATATGGAAAGGTTTTCTTAGAACAACAGTGAATTCGCCAGTTAAACACATACATGAACTGCAAAGAAAAAATGAGATTGAAAGAGTAGAGGATGAACTTTTATGCATTTACAAAAAGTTGCTGGAACGAGACTCTATTAATTTACCCATATAAAAGCTTTTTAGGCAAATTTGTAAATAAATTATTTTCATTTATTATTTTTGAAAATACCTCTTTTGTGTTTTTATTTTAAAAAATATAAATATTGTGGAGAATAAATCAAATTCAGTATTGGAGTATAAAAATCTGAACTCACCAGAGAAATGTATGATATATTTTTATAACATATAAATAAATACAAATGTGAATACCGGCACTTTTGACCGATAATTAAAATCAATTAAGCAACATTGAATTAACCAATTCGAATAACTGACATCGAATCTGAACAAAATGTATTTTACAAGTTTAACGCACT
This sequence comes from Argiope argentata, assembly GCA_026289955.1. NCBI lineage: Eukaryota > Metazoa > Arthropoda > Arachnida > Araneae > Araneidae > Argiope > Argiope argentata. Next base: position 373,147 of record JAOUZG010030984.1, on the reverse strand, counting down.
CCCAATTGTTTTCGCATTGCAATACAATGAAAAATTGAATATTACAATATTAATGCCAATTTTCATGTCAAAGAAAATGAATAATGTGGTATCTACTTCTATTCAGTTTCTTAACCTATCCCCTACTATAATGTTAAATACAATTTTTTATTTCTTTCTAAAATCATAAAGCAAAAATTATTATTGAAAATGCTTGCTTCTAAGAACCTGCTTGCTGCTCGTAAAAAGAAATCTAATATCTTAGAAATAGGAACTGCAATGGGAACAAATTCATAGCCTTGAAATTGATATGGCATACGTTGAAAGGGAAAATTAAAATGAAGTCTGAATAAATAAAGAACTTTACCTCGTGTTTTTAGTGAGTAAATTACAACTTTCAAGTTGATTTAATTTTCTTTAATTATAATTTTTATTACATTACTGGCAAATAAAAGGACCATATTTTTAAACAAATTGTTTTGAGAACATAGTGAGGCTTACAAAAAACACTTTTTCAATATGAATTAACTCATGTTAAGTTTGTTAACGGGAAACACTTTGTAATCACCTATAATGAAAAAGGTCTGTAAAAGTCATACGCAAAAGATTGGTCTAGAAAGTCCCTTAAGTGAAAATCAAGAATGGATTTTTAATTTCTATAAGTGGCTTAGTAATCCCATATCCCCACATACAAGCCACTCAGACTTTTCTAAACTGTCTTAACTAATAACGGAGATAAATCTAGATATCTACCATGCTAATAATATTTTATGCTTCAGGGAAATTTCAATCAAGAGATTGTGGAAAAGATTTTGTAGTCACCATGATTTCAACAGTGCTTTATCTCGCCATATTGCAGCCAACTGCTCGTTAAAATATGTTGTAAATGTCGAAATTATCAGAGAAACCAAACTAAAACTGACATAAGAAATATTAAAAACAGGATAAACAAATTTCTAAGAGAAGGCTGTGAAAAATTTCCTCAAAATTAATGGAATCAGCTTTAATCATCCGAGAAATTCTTATTCAAATGCCATTAATAATAAAAAAAGAACATTTCTGAAATTATATATCAAAGTCTTATAAACATTCCTAATAAAAACTTTTACATTCCTCCCACTTTGAAATCGGAGGGAGGATACCGCTGTCGTCCAAGATTTACTAACAGAGATATCAGAAATTTTCTTGACAGTAGCAGAATTAAAACAATTAGCCTGAAAAGTACCATGTATCAAACAATAAAATGCAAATTTTATAAAACATGGGGAAAAAATTTTCTTAGTAATTAACACTTTTTTTATGTCTTATTGATAAATAAGATCCCTCGACTATTAAAAAAATGGCTTTTGAAATAGTTTTTCTATCGATGCCATTGGCGGTTCTAGAATGCATCGATGTTCATTACTGACAAAAGAAAGAATTCTTAATTTTAAAATTGAAAAATATTAATTGAATAGAATCTTAACTAAGATTTTAACTCCAACATTTATTTTTCTTACTTCGACTCTTTTTTATTACTTTTAATATTTTTTGGTAAAATTCCTTCTGAAGCTAAGGCTTATTACGTACACAGCATATTTTTTCCGTTGCAGATATTTTACCATCACCGCTCATAGAAATCGAAAATTTACACTCAAGGTGGTAAAATTCTTGTCACCGTTATAACATTCGGCATAATTAAGTGTGATTTAAAATGAATAGAAAGCAAATTTTAGATTTATTGTTATTTTGTAATCGAATGAAGAGGTGAAAAAATCTAGTTATTTTTATTTATCTATAATTAGTGAAAAAAGATATATAAGTTTGGAACTTTTTATACGTTGTTTGAAGATTTGAGGCAAGAGATTTTTCAATTACTTGATGATAGCAATGACTTCCTTTGATGGATTACTTGGGAGGTTAAAACGTATCACTCAGTTAAAAAAAACCCAAAATGAGGAATTACACTCAACTTGTAGAAATGCTGGTAATAGTAATGAGATAAGAAAATAATTTTTGAAATTTATAAATTGGAGTATAAAATTGCCTCCAGTAAAATAATGTCTAACTTACAGCTATTTTGATAAACTGTTATCATAAAGTTTTGAAAGTAATTGTGTTAGTTGATGTAATTCTATAAAAGCATATGAACAGAACCTTAGATAGGCCTTTTATACATAAATATACAATTAACATTAATATATTAATTACATAATTAATATTACCATTCATTTGGCCTAATGAGCAATGCCGACAGTAAATATTTTATTTTTGTGCAAATTGGCAGCTATAGAAAAGTCAGCGGCTCGTCAACTTTTTAAGTAGACTCAACAGCGAATATCAATAGAAAGTAGTTTTTAAAAATCTAACTTATGAGAAGTGTCTCTCGGGCACAGAAAGTCCAAAAGTTCCATGCATTTGTGTTGGCGATGCAGTATTTAGGTTGCATAAAAAGTTCTTAAGGCAGTATGCTAGAACATATTTGAGAGACAAAAATAGAATTTGTCGAACAATGATAATCGAATGATATACTAGTGATAATGTTAAAGCCTGTATTAATCTTCATAATTATGCTAGTGACAGAAATGAATATATGATTGAGTATACAATGTTAATTATAGGATTTGAAGATGTTCAAGGAGAGAATACTAAAAGAGGATACTTCAAAGCAAACAATGCGAGAAATATTCTATGTTGATACTTTGTTTGAAATACAGGCATGGTTTCCTGGTATATGTCTAAAATACAAAAACATTCTGATCACCTTGATATCAATGACAGATAACTGAAAAATATTCCGATTTCTTACTTAAAACAAGTATTCAAAGAAAAAACATTTTTCTTCGTATGATTTTTACTTAATTATAAAATAGTTCTGTTTATTAGAAATAAGTTTAAATCATAATAAAACATTTTTTTGAAAAACGTAATAAAATGTAAAACTAATTTTCCGATAATGTTTATACTTTTGCAGCATTTGTTAATCATAGGAAGCTCAGAAGTAAAAAGAATTTATGATTAAATCCAAAAAACAATGGTGCAAAGAAAATAAAGATGTGTTACTACTGTCATTTCTCGATTCTAGGGATTTTTATGGCTCCCTTATCTTATAGTATGTGCATATGAAAAAGTATGGATTTCCCAAAATCATTTCTCTCTTTTTCTTATAATTATTTAAAGTTTCTACAAATTTCATGCCAAGCGTTGCCTTTTTGTCTTCAAATCTATCGAGAATTTTATTCCATTAAATAGGCCTTTCTTAGATGAAAGCCACTGGAATTTCGTTTTTGATAGTTAACTCATCTTAATAATAAAGGAAAACCTATTGAGGCTAAATATATATTTTTGGCAGGAAGATAAAAGTTATTGAGCAAAAACAAGTCTGGAAGTTCAAAAAAGACGCCGTGTGTCGTAAGCTTGGCATTTGGACACATATGCCTGTAGTTATAAAACGAATATTGGCTCCAGTGGCAATCGACGTCTGCACAGCGTCCACCAACGGTAAATCAACCACGCCATTATATTTCAATCTATTGTGTAAGTTCTAATTTATTTCAATGCACTGCTGTAAATACGGCGGCGACAGTAAATTTTCCGCTCTATATGTAACCAGTCTAAAATCCCCCGCACGTATGTCTGCCTCTCTGCCTGTCTCCCTCTTTTTCTTTTTCTCTTCTTTTTTTTCAATCAGGTTTGCTGCTGAACTCTTCAAAATCAGATAGATGGAGCTAGTTTGCTATGGATTCACTCATACAACCGGGTGGTAGAAACTTTGACTTGTTGGTGAAGATAAGGTAGTTGTAATTTTATTGAATCATTTTACCATAATTCTAGACGTCTTTACAAAAACCTGGTTCACTGGGGTTATTGATTATATTTCCATTCAGTTAAATCTCTTACGTTTAGGTTCATTTTCAGAGTTTTTTCAAATAATTCTCTTATTCCATGTGAAAATGGAGCAAATAATAAACAGAATGTAGCTTTCAACAATGGAAAAAAATAACGCTATTAAATATTTAATAAAGCAATAAAAATGTGTATTTTGTGTATAACTGAGTGAATTCACTGTAACAATAAAAATTATGCAAAAAATAAGTTTAAAAAATTTCATCTTTCGGCAAAAGGGAAAGGGAGAATTGTATGATAATTAAACTGATACCATAATATTTTATCAAAAACAAAATTTTTAATTTTTACAAAAAGGGTTAGAATTATTTTTGAGCCATTATATTTTTGGAAAGCCAGAATCAAATAATTTTCAATCCCTTAAAAAATCGCTTCCAACTTTCATAGTATATTAGTACCAAAATTAAACATCTGTAGGTCAATTTAAATGGTGGGGGGGATTGTAAAACACCAAACAGAGATACACATTCCATTATATTATTAGTTAAAATAATATTTAATATTATTGAGTTTATATTATATAATATTCTTAGCACAAAAATTTTCAAAAAACATTTACAATATTTGCTCAACTTTAATAGACTAGAAATAGTTTGAAAAATTCTTTCAAGATTTATAGCTCAAAGGAAGAAATAAGCGGCTGATAATTTCAAAACAAAGGAGCTACTGGATTATTCGTCATATCTGAATTTAATTGTCATCAAATGAATGAGCCTTTAGCTATTTTAATTAGGTGAGCGCATACATGACCCTTCATGATATGTCACATATTCCATTAAGTATCTCTTAGATCTGCCTGTTGGGTTGACATTATTTCAGTTCATAGGATTATTGATAGGATTCGTGGGATTATTTAATGTATGTTATGTACCGATAATATCATTTCATAATATTAGAGTCACTAATGCTTCACAAAAGATTTTACCATGTTCACATGATCCTCTTAATGTTCCCAATGTTCTTAATCCCTTCAATCAGTTTATGTTTGAAGTAAGGAACAAAGCGAGTCTTTCAGTCCAGTATTCACATATAAAAGAATTTCTATTAGTTTATTCCTCCTTATAACTGCTGTTAGTTTCGTAATTAATCTCTATCTCTCTGCCAATAAAAATCCCAAATTTTTATTAAGATTGCTTAACAAACTGCATTTTAAATCAATGGTTTATCAAGTAAAATAGGCAAAAAAATTGTGATATTTCCCTTACATGCAATCAGAAATCTTTACGTTACAAAAATTATCTTTAAAGATAATCTTAGAAGAGACATTTATTTGATAAATATATATAATTTCAGAAAGCACAAATGGAAGAATGAAATTAAATGGATAAGTATGTTGTATATAATTTATATTACCAATGAGTAGAAAGTTAATTTATGTAATAACACGTAATAACACGTTGATCCCCTATCCATTGCCCATTTTGATGCGATTTCAAGCACAACTGTAAGTCATAAATCGATGGTACTTTTATCTAGAAAAATATTTTGCAAATATAAATTAATTTATAATTTAGAGATAGAAGAAAGGCTTCCAGGCATTTTACTTTTTCGCATTAAATTCAAAGTTAAGATGAAAATACTGCATTTCAACTTGCGTGCTTAGAAATCATATAGAAGTAGGATAAAAGATCTTTTCTATCGTATCATAATCATAAACCTGAACATCTCATTGATAATGATATGGGAAATTGGTACTCTTTTATTTCGCTTTAAAACCCTTATGAATGAAACCAATTCATGCTTGTCATGTATTATTGAAGCGTTGCTTATTTTTTTATCGTTAGTCAAATAAAGTTAAATGTTTTACAGAGAAACTAAAAAAAAATGCATTTGGAGAGAATTTTTAAACCATCGCTCCAGTGTAATATTCATACCTTTTTCCTCGACACTAAGTTTTTATTTAATATTGTTAAAATGTAACAAGAAATACTCACATTCGATATTGCTGAATAGTTGATTCATTAATTTTAAAAGCAACTTTTTTTGTTAAATAATTATCTTTATTCACTTTGCCGATTTCTGACTTGATGAGTCTCTACTAGTAAAGATTTACTGGCTCCTGAAAAGGAACCTCCAAGTATAAACTAACCATCAGTCTCCCAAGTGAGTTAACAACAACATAGTTTGAGAAGTTCCAGGATCTATAAAAACTAGAGTTCTGAGTAATGAATTATCGAAACAAGGATAGTTTGAGTAATGAATAATGAGTCAGACGTCTTGCTCCATCACATTAAATGAAAGGATTCTTCCAAATGTACTGATGCACATATCTCTAAATATTTCCAAATAGTCTGTCTCGTATATATCTTGGCATGCCCAAGAAAATCAAAAGTTAGTATTTAAGACAGGCACAGACAGAACTGATTCAACTCTGTTAAGAGTTTTATAAGCTAAATTTCCGAACTTGATTCATTCAAATATCTAAAATTTGGAGCCTTGAAAAGAATAATAATGAGTTTCATTATCAAATTTATCAATATAAATAATCTAAAAATAAGTAAGAGAATCACCTTTATGCGAAATATTTCAGGTAAGAATATTCAATCAATATTTTTGTAAATAATTTATGATAAATTTCCAGTATATATGACCAATTTAGATCTCAAAAAAGATTAATTGATTGATGAAAATGTGGAATTTTCCTTCAACCCAATTGGTGTCGTAAGTGGAGACCGTTTAAGAAGATATAACAGTAATAGTGTATTTTATGATTGTAAAATCTTTGTATCAAAAATCTTTCATCCAAAAACTTTATCTCTCAATCTCTAATTAATCTTTGTATCAAATTACAATCTTAGATTAATCTTTGTCTATCAATATCTATTTAAATATTAAAAAATACTTTATGAGCCAAAATAAAAATGTTTTGATTAAATCAATATATTATCAACCTTACAATTGATGCGCCAACAATAAAAATGTAGTTAGAATCGAATTTTGAAACTTTAACAGACGTGCTGTACAGTCATGGCTCCTTTACATTTCATGGACTTTTTCTTTCTTGTTATATCAAGTGTCATATATTTTGGAGATTTTAATAAAGAACTTGATGCAAATTTAAGTGCATTAGATTTAAAAAATGATCTTCTCCCAAACTACGCTTATCCGTATGAACCTCAAATAACATTTATGTTAAGCAATGCAAATAAAATATATATTGTTTTCTAAATAAATATAATCAGGAGAATTTCTCTTCATACAATTTTTTTATATATTTTTTAAATCAAAACATTCGTCAGGCCCATGTTTAAACTTAAACTCTACCTTAACAGAATGAAATTTGGAATAATTTTGTTTAAAAATGTCTGCAACTTGCTATGTATGGATTGTTGAAGGACAATTAAGCATTCACTTAGATAAAAATTATCTGAGAATGTTTCCTTAAGTTAAATATGTACCGAAACGAAAAGAAATTTTTAAAGCTAATTCCAAACTAAAGGATAATGAAATAAATGACTTTTGGAAATTCTTTAAAAGAAAAGAACAACTAAGCCTATAATATTAATCTCCAAGTTTTCGTTCTTAATTAATAAAAAAACATTTTCACCTAACTCTTTTAGTCGCTTCTCCTCGTCTATGAGAGTAAGTACCGTTTGGACGATAAAGCATTAATCTTGGTGGATAAAAGCCTCCAAATAATTAATTTAATTAGTAACTTTTTTATATTAAGTAGTAGAATTCTGTAAAAATGAATTTTGTGTACCCAACGATTGCTGTTATAGTTGAAAAAACTTTAATTGCAGATCACAATATTTCATCATACTCATTACAAAAAATTTGAGTTAGCGAAAAAATCTACAAAGAACTTTCTCTAAACTGAATATCCTAAGTATTATTTATGTTAAATATACTCTAAAGAGCGTCAAAGAATCTTGCGTTTCAAGATAAGGGTTCATGTTGCATAGAAGTGCTTGCAAACATACATTAGTCATGTAACTTAGAAGAAATTCCAATCATAGAGATAGAAAGAGCTACTACTATTTGTCTATATTTTTTATGACAGAGAAAAGGAGAGAAGCTGGACTATCAGCTGCGTCCGTTAATCTTATTCTCACGGCAAAAATACTTCAAGGAACGGCTTATGATGGCATCTTCATAATTCATAGCATACCTCATACCTTTCCTAACATTTAAAAAACCATCTAATGTGGTATTGATCTTATCTGCAGTGGCGATCAAGTGATTATGTAATGAAAATACCTAAGATTAAATCCACTAATGCTTGGTATAATGATCCTCTCTAGATGGTCCCTGATATGATCTTTTAGTCTTCTGTATGAGGTCATTAGCAGCCAAGTCGAAAATTCGCTAAGTTCAATTTACCGCAAATACAGTTTAAAACGTATATCAGGACTTGTACTGATATGCAAAAACTCCATCTTTACCTTGAGGATTCTATTACTTTTTGAAGAAAACCGGTACAATCTTTGCTAGTTAATAATTAAACACACCAGAGGGTAGCAGGTATATTTCCAGCAGAAATGTTAGCTGCAAGTGAACACCACTGCTTCGAATAGTAGCACTTTCTGCAACAGTTGTCTATATTATATTTTTCTTTTTTTCACATTCGAAACGTTTTTGTAACGCTTTATTTGTTTGGCATGTAGGTCATGAGGCACTTAGTACCATGGCAAATCCTTATTTAGTGCTAATAAAGTTTGTTGCTGTTGGGTTCATTGAGCTCTATCACCTATTTTTGTGTTGCAAGTGGTCCAGAACCAGTCCAAAGTTAGGCCAAAAGGACACTTAATGATGTTTGCTTTTTTCCCCTCTCTTTTCTTTGAAATTTTGAAGTGATGTATTACTAATGTATATGACAAAAATTAATTTAAAAATTAAATCTATTTATCTAAAAAAAGATAATTTAATAAAAATATAAAAGTCATTAAACAGTTAAAACTTCAGAAAAATTATCGTAAACATTTATACCTGCGTTTAACATTTCTTCAGTAGTTAAATTAATTCCATAATTATTATGCTATAAGTATAATTTTAAAAGTAAAAAATTATTTGGCTAAAAAGTTTTTTCTGTTTAACTGAAAGGTTCTTGTTTCTTTTCAAAAAGTTCCTCAATATTTGAGTTCATTTATATTGCTGTCGTAATACTATTAATTAAAGTTGCAAACCAATGATCAGTTAAATCTAATGAATTATGCAAATATTATTAAGGTGAATTTAAAAAGACTTTTTAATAAATTAAAATGCATGGAGCACACGAAATGACGAGCTGAAATCAAAAATTATATCCGATGATACTTTTTCATATAGAAAAGAAGTTTTTCCTTAATTAAAAAATTCTTTGAAAAAAAGCATGCATTTTTCTAAAGCTTTTCATCTATAAAAGGCAAAGTCAGCGATGGTTTATTATGTATAACAAAGATAGACGTGTATCGCAAATATTCGTTCTTATTCTAAAAATCAAGAATGCGCTATTACTAATGAAACATCCATAACTGAGTTTAATGATGAAGTGCGAAAATGTGGAGAAGGGTGCCAACTTAGGCGTCGTCCTAGCAATCTAACAGCATTTCAATATTGCGATGTTCATCCCAAAATAGTCCTATCATTGCTTTAAAAATGAAACGTTAGTGAAATTAAACTGGATTAGATATTGTGAACACAATTCACTTTACTTAGTGAGCACAGCAGAAAGCTGTTGACTTACCAAGATGTTTTCTTACGTCGTATCTGTAATAGAATAGATTTTATCCTAAAAGAAGGAAATAGAAAATTAATAAGAGATGTGTTAACTATAATATTTTTTTAAAATCAAGTGGATTTCGTATCAACATACTTTTATAGCCAGCTTTCCAATTTTAACCATACATTGGACAGTGACACATATTTCTGTTAAATATAGTTTTGTCCTTTTAAAATAAATTTTGAGTAATTGAATAATCAATTAAAACAATTTATTTAATACATTTTTTATCTGAAGTAAGACATTTTTAAAGATGAAAGTTTCAAGGATATTTACTCTTCAAGAAATATATAATCAAAATTTCAAATCAGATTTATTTTTTAAAATTAATTTTCCTCGTTTCTTTAATTTTATTTATGCATAGTTAGATAAATTTTGTATATAAATAAAAAATGGTATAATGTTTTATTAATATAGACTTTTAAATTATGAACATTTCATTAAAAAGATACATTTTACAATCTATTACAATTTATAAGGGTTTTATTTCCTATCATTGAAACTATGCTCTGTTTCTGCATTATTTATTAAGAATTTCAAATGATATTTAATGCTCAATAAATTATGGAAATTCTCTGCGTTATTTAAATACGAAAAGAAATTTCCGTGCGTCACAGTGAGAGACTTTCCTTTTCTTAAAGATGTTTGTTGAGTTCATATATGTTAAGCTATAAATAATAGATGTTATGTTTTTTCCATCGCATTATGTGACGTATGTAATATTTAATTCATCCCTCCAAGAAAACACTTATTCTTACCTTGAAAAACAAATATTGCTTTCAACAAAGCCTTAAGGGTTTATCTCAGCATCCCAAAAGGATTTCCTCACTTTATATTATTCTTTATAAGTAATGCTATAACGAAAATATTATATTAATGCCTCTAGAATAAAACTATTTATAACTCTTTCATGGCTGCTGCATACAAAACAAAAACAATTTCCATTCCTTTAAAACTTTCGCCGATGAGTAAAGATTTCCCTGTGGTATTATTCCATAGAGTTCTACAACCTAATAACTACCATTACATCACGCCCTATAGCTCTTTTCCTACAGCCTAGATTACTCTCAATCGGTTTCGAATGGATGTGAGTGGAAAGATTTTAAGCGAATCGATCTTTCTTTCTCTTTATATATTGAGTAATAACCAAAGGGATAAATAAAAATTTGCGTTAAACAGAAAAATATAAAGGGAGTTAGTTTCTAGAACTTACGATTACTGAAAAAACAATAGTGATATGAAATAATCCAAATCTCTTTTCGCTTTGCGTCTCAGTGGGTCCCAAGGAAAGAAAGGATAAACATAGAATAAAAAAAAAGGTTTAGAATTATATGCCCATTTTAAAGCAATTAAAGTTTTGAAAAAGGAAGAATCTTTCTAATTACGGGAAGAAAATCACAAAATCTGAAATCTATTCTAGTATAACTCAATATGATTTAGAGAATGGTTCAATACACAGGCTGTTTTGGAATCCAGAGAAACTTTGTAAAATTAATGATTTGCGACCGATTTAAGATAATCAATGAATGGAGCTTACACAGCAAACAAGAACTTATCTGTAAAGTAAGAAACCCCATTTCAGTGCAAGCTAAGCAATAGCCAACAGAAAATGAATAAATCCTTAATCCCCTCGTTGTCTTGTCTTATTCAAATCCTCACATCAATTTAATTTAAATTGTGAATACTTATCAGAAATGGCTCCTAATGCTGCTTAATCATCGGCAATGGTACTTAATGTGGATATAAGTATATTCTGAATGCACCTTGATGTTCTGAAAATAAATAAATAGTTAATCCCTTTATTATCTTATAATGTTCAAATCTTAGCTCCAATAATTACAGAAATCTGCTAATTTAAACCAAGGCAGTAAAAATCATAAATGAGGTTTAACCACTTCGCATACAATGACGTGTCTGACACCCGCATCGAATTACTGAATTTTTATTTTCAAGTCCGCAATTAAGCCCCAGAATTAAGTATTTAACAACGAAAAAAACAATATGAAACAATTTGGTATTCCAAATGCTCCATATATTATTTTTAAAAATCAAATTAACAATAAATTACCAAAATAGGATGAGTTATCTAATTAGAAAGTTAAATAAATTCGTATGTCAAGAGGTTAAGGCCATTTAATCATCAAAAATTATACTATATGTAGAAAAAAAATATTTTTAATGCAAATTTACAAAATGAAAATGCATAAACCGTTAATACCTAATTGTCTACATTTATTTAAATTGTCATTCTAATAACTGAAGAAATCTAGAGATTAAAATTTTTTTATAGCAAGAATAATCGGGTTTCATTACTATCATTTATGTACAATTGGAATCTTTTCATCATTCTTCGTCTATAAATGATTTATTATTAAATTTTCGGCGGATTTCTGAATGTCCCTGTATTTAAAGTGAAAAGATTTAGTGTTATAAAACACCATATGAGTGCCATGAAATTGTGGCATATTAAAACCATAAAACTAAGATGAAAAATTTAAAAAACCGAGATGTTCGTAAAAAATTAAATGAATTCCAGCATTAGTGGTTCAAATATTTCAGATACATACACCAAATCAGAAAAAAAAATTAATATTTAAACAAAAATAAAATTCTTGAATTTCATAATATATGTAAGCAAAGTATGAATTAAAAATTACTCACGAACTCAATAATTTTCGAAAAAAGTTCTTTGATAAAATTTACCACCTGAGCTCTTACCCTCAACTTATATATTATATTTACCTGGTTATTCTTTGCTTTCAAACAGCTTTCGAATTCGAATTTAATTCAAAAATTCGTATAAAAGAAAATTATTTAATAAATTTGTTGCTCTTTTCATGAAAAAAAATTAATCGTAAAATTTTTAATTAAATATAAAACGAAATTTATTTCCTCCAGACAAGTTTTATTGATCCGAGAAAACATCCGTCTCCAACTAAGAAACTTCTAACATAAAAAGTATGTTAGAAGTCTGAACAGTAAATAGAAATATATTCGAGATATACTACAAAGCATTTCTTCAAAGAAGTGTAAATTTTCTTGAGGTATACTAGCAATAGTTAAGTTTTCCGATAGAAACTCTACAGACTAAAGTTATTTCTGTGATGTTGGTGATATACTATAGAAATGAAACTACGATTGACAAAATATATATTTTTATAGACATTAAGAAATTGTTTTAGTAAGAAACATCAGAATAGAATAGATGTAATAAATAAGTAATAGAAAAAACAATTTTTAAAAATCAATTAAATTATTTGGAAAAATTTAATAAGTTACGAAATTTTTTATTTTAGTTACTTTTTATTAAATAATTACAATTGTTGTTGTTGTTCTCGTGTTCCGCTTTACAACAGAAGTAGGGATGTATCATCTGAGGGTATGAACCCCTCAGCATCCGAGGACAGAAGTCTGACTTCCAGCTCACATACGTTACGAATACTTTTTCGGGGATGGGCTTCATTCATGTATTTCATTCATTAATCCACAGATCGTAATTTCGATTTCAAACAGAGAACAATCACTTCTGACCCAGTACCTCCTGTGGGATTACACTCCATATGGAGAACTGTGAGACAACGACAGATTTAACGTTTACCACACAACGAGAGTTTTCGGCTGGCAGGCTTGAACTCGCAGCTCAAGAGATGCGAATCCAACGCTCTATCAACCAGGCTATCCAGGCCTAACAATTACAATTACTATAAATAAGTGATCCAAAAATTATACTAGCATTGAATTTTCAAAGACAATTGAGGATTCAATGCCAATTTTGGCAATGCAAAATGTGTAAATTTTCTACGCCAGTTGGGGTAACGAAATACAGATTATAAATTTATAATTTTCTTTATTCTGTATTATTTTAATTCGAAAGTACTTCAAAATTAATCGGAAAAATCCATTAATTAACAATGTTTAATTTTAAATGCATCAAACATTAATGAAATAAACAGAATCGTTTGAAATAATCGGCCGAAAACATGTTAAGCCTAATCTCATTAGCTTGGGGAAAAAGCAAACTAAATTCCTTACTTATTTGGCTACTAATTCCTTACTTATACTAAACTAATAGTACTAATTCTTACTAAATTCCTTACTTATTATATTAATTAAAAAATTAATCAATTATATTTGAAATAAATGTATGAACATCAAATGTCATCCACTATAAGCTACAAAAAATTCATTTGAACTTGAATGGAGGAAAAAACAGTATATATATATATATATATATATATATATATATATATATATAAGTGAGCTAATAGGAGGAATTGAAAAAAGTTTTTATTGAAAATTCGGCTGAATCTTAGATGCTGATTGATTATTCTGTACCTGAAAAAATTAAAGAAGTCTTAAGTATATGAAGAATAATTTTCCATGGTTGTCTTCTTTGTTTAAACATTTTATTTTGTACGAAATAAAGTTTTTCTTATGTTCATATAAATCATAAATGACAACTCCAGCCCTTCTGGAAGGCGCACCGAAAAAAACTGAATTTCCGGAGCGCCATTAGGGTACTGCCACGAACTAAGGTTGAGTTTTAGGGGGCATTATCGACAACGTACATCTCCCTTAAGAAGTACGATCCACCATCGTTAGGGATAGTCAACCTCACAGCAATTTTGTACCAACAAGGGTGGCGAGAACCAGCCACCATACCGGAAGTTTCTTATTCCCTTTTTAGAGATACCCTCCAATAAGATTATGCTCATATGAATATAAGAGATCAGCAGATTACAGCGCTCTTCTTACTCCTTTCGTTGTTAATGATTAATGGTTACATAAAAAAGGGGGCAGCTCTAAAAACAAATATAACATGTTAATCAATTTTTTTTCTAAATTACTTAGTGATTTTTATTTGCCTTTCTAGTATTTTCATTTAACAGTAAATGCTTTAATAATATAATTTTTATTTCATTTTCGACTTTAAATTTAAAAAATTAATTTAATAAATTAATATGTTTTATAACATTAATTTTTGTAAAAATTGCTTCTTAAATTATCTTTTCGATATAACAGCAGTTGTGAATTAAATTAAATTAAATTTTGTATGTATTTAAATGAAATAAGAAACAAAATAATAAGGTAGTATATATTAGCATTAAATTCTTATATATTAGCATCGATTTCGTATTTAATCTAAACAAATGAGGGTTTATCTATCTATATATAAAAAACTAGACAATACTCGGTAAAATTGTTCAAATTCTAAAACATTTGCAGTTATAATTTGAGAAAGGGTAGCATCTTTTAAAATACATGAATCTTTAAAAATGAATACAATCGCCAAAAAATCGTGAAAGAAATCAGAAAATGAAAATACGTTCCACTAGACTTTAGGGAACAAATGGACCAAAGTTCATGTAAGATTTTTTTTTAATTTACAATTTGCTGCATTAGTTTTTGAAAACACGATATAATTTTTTTTATTTTTGTCTATTATAACAGTTTATTAAACTGTAATATAATAATTTGTAAGAGTAATATTTTTTATTATTATTTTCAAATTCAAATTGGAAAAAGATATTCATTGATGATAGTTTTCAATTTTTATCTTTCAAGTAAATCCTACATATTTGCTATCGTTTTTTTCTAACTCTCTATGATCTCAAACGCAAAATATGTATACCTTTCTTTCTATTGGCATTTCTTGATGTCTTAGATACATTTTTAAAAAAATTTAAAAATAGTCGCTATATAGCCTATTTCTAAATAAATTTTCTCCTTTTTTATTAGGAACTCTTTTCATATTTATTTAAAAAAAATTATACATTTCTAATCAGTATTTCTTTATATAAGAATGTATGATACTTACAATCCGTGGCATAAGGACTTTCTGCTCAGTAATAAATAAAGGATAAAAATTGTGTTCATACAAAAATCTCTAAATCCAGAATAATATAAGAGTAAATTATTGACTTCAGTGCATATGCACAGCAAGAATTCCTATTCACTTTGTCTAGTTTTACATTACCACACTGAAACTTCTACTTAGTTTTTACACAATAAAATAGAGAAAATTAACCTGAACGCCAAAACGATATTTTACTTATTCCAGCAATTTCTCTCTTTATTGTATTTTTCTAAATCAAACTTTCTAATTCACTTATTACTTTCTAATTTACTTATACACCCGTGTTTAGATATTAATCACAAAGAGAGAAATATGGGCCAGTCAATATATCTTTATTTGTGCAAATTCATCTGTTATTCCTTCAAGTTGTACGAAACTTGTTCTTCTTGATAATTTCTATAGGATAGCATTTTAAGCAAAACCATCAATTCTTACTTCGGAATACTTATCGCTTATTTGCGATTTCAAAATTCTATTTAACAATAGCTCTATAGACAGAAAAAATATATATTTATTCATAAATATTTAATTTAAACAGTTTCATATTCTGCAGAATTAAAAGACTTTCTTTTCATCAAACAAATAAATGTCGAGTGTCTGTTTCATCTTTATATCCAAATCTATAACGAATTTAATTTATGGAATTTGTTCCCTGAAGGCTCAAATAACTTTGTAGATTCTTCTTACACAATAGGAAATTAAATTATTATTTCAGTCGCCTCTTTCAGTTCAGACATTTTAAAATAGTTTAGAAATTACTCATAAAGGTGTAAATGTTTATGTAAAGATGAAAATAATAACTTTTAATAATAACTTTTAACTTAAAGTTTTAAATAATAACTTTTAACTACATCCGAAAATAAGGGACAAATTGAAAAGTTTATGATAAATATTTTCGCAAACATAAACTGCAAAAGTCATTGTAAGGAAGTATAGGGAACGCTTTAGCAGATGAAATTGAAATACATTTCTAGCAAAATAAAATTTAATTTAGCGGAATTCTCGAGTAATATTTTTTTTATTAATCATTTTCAAAAAAAATTTACTTTTATGAAATGAATTTGAAGAAGAGTTTCCCCTGCAAACATAAATAAATATTCAATAACTGATTTTATTTCTTTAACAACAAATTCGTCTTATCGTTTCTCTGCTCATCCAAATTTATTCGTTTATTGGCCGTTAATTTTTGTAACTTCGTAAACATCATGAATTCGATTTTTAAAACATATATTCTATCTAAAGTCTATGTTTCTAAAAGGTTTTTTCTAAATATGTAAGATAAATAATTTTTGAATTATTTAACACGAAATCGAGTTACTTTTAAGGATCAAAACAGTTCATAAGATTAGAATTAGATATTCTTCTAAGTAACTTCGTTTTAAAAAAAAGTTTATTGGGAATGTTCAGATTCCTCTTAACCCTTCAGTTGGAGCTAATTATTTATTTATAAACATAAAATGCTTGTGAATTAATATAAATGCATTTTGAATAAATGAATCTCAATTCTTATGCGAACAATAACAAAGAATTCTTAAAACTATACAAAAAACACCTGTAAATATTCTATCGGCAATTGTTCAAATTTGCTCGCCTATTTGACAAATTGCTTCTAGAACAAAGAGTTTGTCGAACAAATAACGCTATCAGGCACACGTCTGGTAACAAGCAACAGTTCAGTAAAGGACCATTCCGAATCGCTTTATCAAAGCTTTACTGTCGTGTTTATTTTCTTATCAAGCAGAGATTGGAGACATACAGTGAAGCTTGTACACAATGCTCCGTACATACACACAAATCTATATTTTCATATGCATGAAATGGTTGCATCGCTGTAAATACAATCGACAAATTTGAGATTCGTTGTTGTTCATCGTGTTTTATTTTAATGTAGCAAACCGAAATCTACATTTATATTACAAATCCGTATCGTATCTACATCTATGTCGTACTCGAATTTATATTATCTTTTTTTATACTTCGAATAAAAAAAAAGTATTCATCTCAGAAATTATGAGAACGTTCATGAAAAATAAAGTTCCCTTATTTAATATCGATGTTGGATTTCAGAAGGGTTCATACCTTGAAATTAGAAGTCGTCAATTAAGATCCAGGAATTAAGATAAAGATATAAGTTCGAATATAGCTTATTCTCCGGAACGCTCTATGTTGTAAAAAGTACATGACTTACCGTATTTGCTTTATAATTTTCATTTTAGATTATATATGGGGTTAGTGATAATCCTGATAGTTCATTGGCATTTCTGTTTCAGGGAATAGTCATACAGTTGTGATTTATCAGGTAAAAGTTAACGGTGTATATGCTACAGAAGGTTTTACATTTAGTTCTAGTTATATTATCGCGTTTTTTCTTTCATATTGACATTTTAAGGTTTAAACGGGAAAATATTTCAAAAATCATATGTAAATGGTAGAATGTCTTATAAAATCTGATTGAAAAAGTTCAAAAAATTAGGTAGGTGAGGATGATCGTAATGAATTTCATCAATTGGGTGATTTTGCGGAATGTGAGGAAAATTAGAGTGATGAAAATGTTGATATAACTCATCATAGCTGTGATTTAGAACTTATCCAAAGATAATAATTCATCTACAAACAATAGAAAAAGAGAATTTCATAATGGCAAGATTAAACTACGTCAAGCTAAATCTTCCACTTCCTCAAAATTATTTTGTCAATAGCATTATATAAATAATTAGAAAAGAATTAGAATAGAAATAATAAAAATAGAATAAAATAGAAAAGAAATTAGAATAATTAAAAAGATTATATTATAATTATATAAACTATCGATTAATTTTAATTAATGGAGTTTATTTTCTATTAGTTTTCATTGCTGATATATTATGTTTTCTTAGCATCATTTCGATTATAAAAGATAAAATACATAAATCAATAACAATGTTTACATTTTTTCTAAATACATTTGTACCATACATAGCGTATGTGTATTAAATGAATAAGAAATATGAATATCAAAAACATATTTGTGTACTTCTACAAAAAATTATAAAAACATTAATGAGTAATTAATTATAATAAATCTTAATGTGTCGAAAGAAAGTATGTTTCTGTGCATTGTAAAAACTACAAATTTTGCTTTCACATGAGATAGAAACGGCTCTCTTCATAGAGGATTAAATAAATTGTAATTGTGGTTTATTTTGTGGTTAGGGTACTTTCTTTGCCTTCAAACCGCTCAGATTTGTTCTTCGTTTTATATACTTTTTGATAATTTAACTAAAATTCGTCGTGTGACTCAAGTGGAGTTTATGGGTTTACTGAATCTCTTCGAGCACTTAAAAAATACTTTTTAGCACTAAAGATTTGTACTAATATAAATAAATACCTTTTCTAAATTTTAATTTTGAAACGTTGATTTTTTTATTATTATTTCAAATTAAAATTCTTCCACAACAAAAATATTTTCAATGATAGTTCAAATGTAGAAATTATTTTGATGGTTCATTTACATTGAAATACTTCTACTAACTATTCTGTTGGTGTTTTTTTTTAAATTTATCTAAAAATTTCATGAAATTTACTAATTATAGTAAACGTTTACAAACTGTTGATTTGAGGTCTTTCATAAAATTCTTTATATCTCGGTCTAGACAAGCATTATTAAATTTAAAGCGTCTATTCAATTCTGGAAATCAGTGAACATTTAATTCTAGAATCCACTGACCAGTAGAAGAATGCAAAGGGCGTAACATCACTCTAGAGGTTAAGATAAATGCATTTAAATGCTACACAAAATGCTCAGCTACATTTGATCTACGATTTGGACGTTACATTTATTGACTCCATTGATAGACATTTTTAATGAAGTAGAACTTATACACTTCTATTCCGTTTATCTCAGTAGGAATTAACTAATATTAATCTAATGAAGCGTTATTTGATATAATTTCGAAAACCTAAAATAAATTATTTCAAATAAAAGTATTCCTTTTTTAGACATAAGAAGAGTTTGTAAAAATTGATAATTATTTTCTGCACAAAACGGAAAACAGGAATAGGTGGTATGCCGAAATTACTCAATTATTTCACAACTGTTTCTCAATTATTTAAATAATCCAATCACGGGACAAATTTAATTCTGTGTGACATCTAATTTCAAAGTGCAAGTTAGTCGTTAATGTAAAACACTTTTCTTCTATGGCTTTTCAAGTTTTAAATTTTTTCCTAGTTTCTCCACCAGCTTTTATTTTATTAAAAAAAATTTCTAATATTTCCTCAGTTTTTGATAAAAATCGTGAATTAAAAGTATTAGTTAATTTAAGTAAATTTGCAATTGTCTATCTGAAGCTCTTCAACTTATCAGTAAAAAGAAGAAAATAAAACAAATCTATAAAGAAACACATAAAACTTCTGCGAACTATTCTTAACTGCAAACCTGTGCAAAAAAATTTCTCACGTGGAAGAGTGATAGACAGGTAGCGAAACTGTTGACATCCAATAGATCACTTTGGCATTGAAAAAGGGAAAAGAAAAATGGAGAAGAAAAATTACCGGCAAAAAGAAGAAAAGAAAGAAAACTGAAATTATTTCACTAACAAAGAGGAAGTATCTTTTCCCTAGGAGAGACATTATTATCTTGTTAGGAAAGATTAGATTTTAGATGCCAAAACGGGGATAGGTTTGCTCTGGATCCGAGCTCTTATATTAGGAGGAAGTTATATATTAGAAACAAATTTGTAAGTGTAATTAGCGAAATTAATTAGTGTCATAAAATTTCTAACAGGACTTTATTTTTTCAGACAACGACATTAAAAGTTTAAGATGTTCAATAGAATGTATTTGGATATACTTCGTAATATATTTCGAAGCAAGTATTTTAAATAAATTTTAATGCTTCACTTTTTTTTTCAATTTATCATCCTAGTTTTAAATCGCTGCAAAATTCTTTTGATGGAGAAAGTGATAACGAAATTTTGTTCCAGAAAAACTTAAAAAAGGTAATATATATGACTTTTTTAAATATATATATATGGATTTTTTTATGATGAAATATTTAAAAATATGAAATGAATATCTAAGATGATCACAACTGCTATAAAAAAACTAACATACAATTAACATTCAAGTTAAGGTTTTTTCTGAACCTCATTTATTTTGGAACCAAAATATACTCTCTAAAGAATCAACAATACAGAAATTTCAAAGTTACTGAAGTAGGAATGTCTCTGTTAAATCCTCCTCTAAATGTTTTTAAATTCTTAATTATATCTGTCTTATAAATTGGAATAATAAATAAATTCACACTCTAAAATAATCCCTTTTTTTAAAAAATGAAATAAAACTGTAATATATTTTAAGAAAATGTTTATTAGCATTCTTAAAAACTTTTTCTATCATTTTTAATCAGCAAAATTTGCCTAATAATGACTTAAAAAAGAAACTATAACTAAATGTAGTAATTAACATTTACATAGAAAAATTAATATATTAAAGGCAAACAGCAATTTGTTTAAATGCAGAAAACAATGACTTAAACAAAAAAATTTTTAACTTAATGAAAACTATGTATATAGTATCATAAATTGACAAGTGACCACAAATTTGAAAACCTTTGCCAAAAAAGGCGTATCAGAGCAAACAAACAGGCTAATAGATTTGCTTAAGATAAAAAAAAAAAGGTGGAGGAGTAACAGGTTTTGTAATTCATTCATTAATAACTTGATCATTCATCCTTGAAACTGCATCGCATCATTCGGGAAATTGAATTTCGTCATTTCGTATCTAAAGCAACAATACTCTATTAAATTAACCCAAATATTAAATAAAATAGGTTGAAACTGCGGACTTTAACACATTTGCCAACAGGATGTGATTTTATCACAATAGAAATTGGTGACAGGTAATGAATAATACTTGTATCTTAATTTTTTACGAAGCATTATATAGAAACTTTAAAGGTTCGGATTAAAACAAAATTGTAGAATTCAAAGGTCAAATGAAAATAGGCAACAAAAGAAAATAACTAAACAGAAAACGCGAATAACAAAGAACTTCGTAAAAGTTCTCTTCTTATTCGCTGCATGTTATTTCTCTACAGAGTAAAATCCTGCAAAAGTGGTTACTACAGATTTTTTAAATGAATAATAACAGCTTGTGTGACAATATTATAGAAATTTTATGTTTATATAACTTCACAAGCACTGAAGATAAGTAATAATAATAATAGTAGATGAAATGATAAAATGAATATAAGCAAAATTTACAGTGTATCACAAAGCTATCTAATTTAACCTTTTAAGGTGAAATGCTTTAATCGAGTAAGGGCTTGTTAAAGTATTTTGGAAGTGAGAACGATTTAATATGAGGTAATCATTTCCATTATATAAAATTATTGTTATTTGATTAGCAGTTTGATTGGTTGATTCAATTAATAGCTAATTAGTACACCAAGAAATAACATTATTGTTTGAGATAATAAACTGAAGTATCTAGGTTTTTGTTTCATCAAAATATTGGGCAGGGACTTACTCCAGCTTTTTTTCAGCATTTGCTGTTGGCACTGTACTATTTTCAAATAATAATGGTAATTAAACTATAATGAATCTGGCTGTTCAAATTACATAATATGATTAAAATGTTAATTAATTTTTTGTGGGTTCGTAGTTATTAAGAAATATCTGCTCTAATCAGAAATATTAAAATAATTTACACCATACACATTTAAAAATTAATGAGTTTGGTAGAAAGTATACTTTCTGTGATCTTAGAAGGGTAAAATTAACTGTGATTTCATGATTGAATGAAATATAAAGATTAGAAAATATCATGTATCTGGCTTTATTTATTTATTTTTTTCATCTTTAGGACTTCTATCATAGTAAATTTAACTGAAAAATTTCTCATTTCTTCAAGATGACTTTTAGTCCCTAGCTTTATGGGAAAAGAAAATAAAGGATATTCTTTGATTGGGGGAACTAAAATCTACTGCTGCTCAGCAAATAAAAGTTATTATCTAGCTAATGAAAGTAAGAAATAGGAATCTACACCCAAAAGGATGAAAAGGTTTAAATAGCGAAATCAAATATTAAATAATTATATGATTAATTTTCTGCTCTAGCGAAGCCGTGGATCAGCTGACAAAATGAAAAATAAATTTATTACAAAGCTACATTTCTAAAAATAAAATTTCTCAGGACAAAGGTATCTAGATATATCCATTTTTCTATTTCTTTTTGTTCTTTACACTTGTAAAGTGACTCTTATTTTTTAGTTCCAAAATTTATAGTATCACTGGATATTAAAGTTTGGCAATTTTGTCTGTTGTCTTTGTAATGGTTGGTTTAACATTTCTATTTAGCATGAATATGCTAATCAATAATTTGATTCATTTCATTCAAAAAACTTGCAGTAATAGAATTCAAACTAAAAGATATATACTTAAGCATGCTACTAAAAGATACAAAATTTAAGTATTGTTCCGTATCTGTTGCATAGCTAGCTTAGACTGCGCTCACACTCGTGGTATTTGGGTCTTTTTATCTGTTTACATTCTGGTATCTTTGAAACTAGGTGATAGGGGTGTTAGAGCAAAGTGACCGAAACAATGCATGGTTTTCCGAGCATTGGGTAGAAGAGGGAACAATAAGTTAGTATTGCTCCTTTTTACATGAAATGTAAGTACATTTTAATAAATCTCATTTTATTGCATTAGATTCCGCATCACGATTTCGATCAATGTTTCTAAAAATCTTTTGGAAAAAAAATGATTATAAGTGTCTTTTTTAAAATGCTTGTACATATATTTTGAAAAAGGTTATACAAGCATTTTGAACAATGGTTATACACATCTTTTCTAAAATTCCTATCATGTCTTTTTAGAAAATTGTTCTAAGTGGCTTTTCTAAAATTCTTTTACATGCCTTTTGAAAATTATTTATTCTTTTATTAGGGGCTCTCCTATGTATGCATATTTTGTTACATTGTTTATTGTTACATTTATTTTTATACATGTGTTAATATATCTTTTGTCTTAATTAGAAACAGATTAGATAAATAGCTATTTTCATTGTTTGGAAATTCAAAGGGAGATAATGCATTGTCTAATTCCATTCACTCCAGGGTTTTAAGAAAACAATACAATGAAATCATTAAATTTCAATTAAGAGCCGAAACTTTATTCACAAAGGTGCTGATACTTCAGATAATGATATCTGAGAAAGGCAATGTACAGCATTTAAAATCTTTAGTATCGATAAATGCTTCTAAATAATTATTCAAAAATATAATCTATCAAAATTGGAAACGTATCTAAATCCAAAAAATTTATTGGATTAAAATGCTATGAGATCATTTAATTTTTAAAAAGTAATAAACAGAAAAAGGCATGTTAAGACATTGATTATAATAAAAATTAGATATAGGTAATAATAAAAATATAGAAATAATAATTTGTTCAAAGCAAATTTAAATTAAAAGTTTTAGAAATCAAAATATTAAGTTTATGTCAGTGTGTGTAGAAAATAAGATCTATTTAAAATAAAATTTAAATGGGAGTTTTTTATAATGATGGTATCAATTGGTGTGACTTAATAATTACTTGATAAACGCATTGTGTAGACTGCTAGTGTCTCTGAAACTGCGAGTTGTCTTACGTTAGACTTTTCTCCCTGAAAGATGAATACTAAATTCCAAAATTAAAATGATATAAAGCTTGTTGCTCACTCAGTTGAATTCCTTTTCAAACAAATAAGCAATGAACAATTTTTAAATTTTCAGTAACGATTTAATATTTTCTCTTATTGATTTTATAAT
Organism: Argiope argentata; assembly: GCA_026289955.1. Taxonomy (NCBI): domain Eukaryota; kingdom Metazoa; phylum Arthropoda; class Arachnida; order Araneae; family Araneidae; genus Argiope; species Argiope argentata. Next base: position 348,932 of record JAOUZG010030984.1, on the reverse strand, counting down.
TTTGTTTTTAGAAACATTGAAATATCAATGTCAACACTTTCTAAATTGTGTAGATTGACATTCTTGATTGATTTATTTTCACCATTGAGATGACGCTTAAATGGTATGCAATACAAACTGCCCACAGCTTTTTAAAAAAATTTAATTGATTTTTTAAAAAAATTTTGATCGTAGAGCTAATAAAGAAATTTTTTTTACAAGAACCAACCTTTCATCTTCTAAATTAATGGAATGAATAGAAAGCTTAAAATCAACTGTTTCTGATTCGCCAAACGGAAGTCATTTATTGATTCTTTGTTACTTTCAAATACGATTGTTAATTTTTTCACAACAAATTTTGAGCTTAAAATATGCTTTAGGAATTATAATCAGATTAAAGAGTGAAAAATTTGCAGATTTTGAGCTCAAAATATCTGATGATCATGGAAAGAGCATGAAGCAAATAGCTCCAAGCCCTTTCCCTAACTCCTCATTGTATGAGATTTTATTCGAATATTTATGTTTTATTTCTATATTCCTCTTTTTACTCATTTATTATATCACAAACTTACAATGATTATTTTATTTTACATTGAGCTTTTTATTGTTATAAGAACTAATCTGCAATTCACGAGTCCTTCAGACCTGGGATATTTTTATTCTTCTTACAGGTGGCATTCATTACAACAAATAATTTTTTTATAGAAACACCCCCACTGTAAATAAATTATTACATAATAAATAAATCATTAGAACTGGTGTCCTTTTTCTTTGGACTAATTTTATAATTTGATTTCGAACTTTAAATATTAAAATATCTCCAAATTACAGACGTCCTTTCCTTTGATCCGATATCTGCAACCTCATTGTCAAATAAGAATCATAATTTAACATGTCATCTAACACTTAACTTCATAAACTATCATATACTTTTTATTTCCAAAACATTTTAGAAGGATTAGGAAGTTTAAATCACCCAGTGAATTTGATGAGTATCAAGTGATCACGAATAAGCAGCATCCTTTTATTTTAAGTTTTTTGCATAAATCTCAAAATACTTCAGAGTTATTGTATTTTCACCAGAAAAGAAAAAAATCAATTTGTTTTCTGCACATAATAAAAAACATTAAATTATCATTTTTAAAAAGACATTGTTTAAGACAATGATTTAGTAAAGATTCATTAAAAAAGTTTCCATTCTGAAAATTGTCTTAGTTCTTCAGACAGAACACAAAACAAAAACATGCTTGCACTTTAAATCTGATTTTGATGAAAATTTTTCAGCGTCAATTAAAATATTCATAATGATAATGAATGCAGCATGCAAACCATTAAAAAGCAAAAATCTAAACATCATTTTTAATTTTGTTTTTATGATTAATGCTGATAAAAGAATCAGAAAAATGCATCGACTCTTTCAATTCATTAATCTACCCGCCAAATTTCTTCCTTTTGGAAGACTTCATTAACGGCACGGTTGGGTTTTTTTGCTTTCGTTTATTTTAATTGTCACTGTTATGAAATTTCCGAAAATACAAAATTCTCGAATCGGAAAAAAGAGGGGGAAATTTTAAAAAATCTGCAGGATGCTTGACACCTTGCAAATACATTAAATAAAATTACTATTTTAAAGAAAGTGATAAAGTTATCGCTTGAAAAATAACATTTTGTGTTACTTTTAAGTGAAATAGAATGGATATTTTTAAATCTTTAAAAAGGAATGAAAACTTAAGACAGACTTAGTATTTTTTTTATAATTGACTGTCAGAGTGTACTAATTTTCAAATTCGGTTTCTGATACTTTTTACTGTTGAAAATATATAAATTAAATATTCTTTCCATAATTTTTATCATATTTCCATTTTGTATTTATTTCATTTCTTAGAAAACTACTTTAAAATTAAAAGTAATAGGCAAAACTGATTTGAAATTTTATAGTTATTTCTGGCTCCCTTTTATTATACCAAATTTAAATAAATCTTTCATGATAATCATATTATTCTCGATAGAATATGTTATCATTATAAAAATGATTAAGATTGTTTATATTGAATAGATTTATTTTAGAATTCTTCCATATTAACCATTAGATTTTTTAAGATTTTTGTGCCTACATTTTGTGTTATTTGCACAAACTCCAGTTACGTTTGAATTTAATGAAAAAAATTCTTTCAGAATAAATGCTATTTAATGAAAAATTTCTTTGAGAATGAATGTTAAAAATTTAATGTGAAACGAAGCTCAACCATTATTTCATGCTTATTCTCAAAATTAATGACATTTTTACAATAGTTATGCCCTCTGTAATATTTCATTGCAAATGGTTTTTATAAAGTGTATTTTAGCTTTATCAGAAAAACAAACAATTCTTGGTGGTTACCATTACTTGAGAAAAATTGTTTTGAAATTCCCATTTTTTATGCCTGAAAAAGACTAAGATTACCAGAAACGTTCTAATCTATAAATTTCACCCTTAATCGCTAAAGAATGAAAGAATAATATATAATATACGAGGTACCAAGAGATAAATCTCATTTGTTGCTAAATATCATGAATTTTTTTTAAAGTTGAAATAAAAAAAGACTTCTATTTCAGTGCATAGCATGGTTAATAAATTTGCTATGTTAATAATAACTCAAAAGTCAATGTCAAATGATTCAGTTTAGAAACTAACGTTTCGCTTATAAAAGGCCAAATACATTTTCCGAGATACCTACAAGCACCAATTCAAGAAAATGGAGCTTAAAAATGTCTTTTTGTGAGTATCAATAGAAATAAGTAATTATAACTTAGATTAGGTTGTCACATAATTTTCTTTTTTAATTCTAATATGAAATATTTATATACAATATTTGCTGTTTAAGATATTATTTATTTTGTTATATATAAATCATTTTTCTCTATTATCTTTTCCCAATTGTCAGGAAGCTTCATTACCTTTCTTTCCAAAACTCTTGCGTTTTAGACAAGAAATATTGCTCTTGGTGCACTTTCATTTCACTGATGAATTTAAAGTGCTTATCGCGAAGAAAATTTGTTAAAAACAGAAAGAAGTAATAATCAGATGGAGCGAGATCTGGAAAGTATGCAGAATAGAGTATAGCCTCCCAAATAAACTGTAAGAACATCTCTCTTACGACTAATGTAATATGTGGTCTTGAGTTATCAAAATTAAAACAATGCCTCTACGGTTCATTAATTCTAAGCGGATGGTTTTTTTACTATGGTAGCTTTCAATTGATCCAGTTGATGACAGTATTCCGTATAATTGATAAAAGTGCTCGTAGAAGGTGATATCCTTGAGAAAGGTGCTCATAGAAAATTATGCCTTACCGGCATAATTACGTGTAGCACCGGCTTTGCGACAGTTGAAAACCCATTGTCCTTACACCAAGTGGCATAGACGGCTAACAGGTAATCCTGTATGTTTGCACAAACAGAGCCAGATAAGGGCATTCATAGCAAGGATGAGAACGAAACTTTTGGGACACCCTAATATGTAGTCTCCTGAAAATAGATGTCCTACATTCTCTCATCATATCCCTCAATATTATGTGCAATTAATGGAATTAACTTAATTATTTCAATATACTGTATTGCTTTGTAAAAAATGCTTACTTTAATAAAATAATTAAAATTAATGATATTTATATATTTGTTTCTTTTAGAAAATATGAAACTTCTACAAGGTCTGGTTAAGAAAACGGAAGAAAATCTATGCAAAACATCACATTCTACAATAATAAATTCCTTTGGAATAAAACATTCTGTTCAAAGTCTCACAATAACTGAATTTTCCATCCCAAATTCCTTATCTGGAAGATTTGTTAAACTTGACCTCGTAGCCAGTCTAAAGTAAGTTATTACAGAAATATTCTTTACTATTCCAACAAAAGAATAGCCAAGTAAAAGCTCCGACTACTAACGACTAAGTTTTCTTTAATCTTTGTTAAACTTTATTTTGAATAGATTTCGAAGAAAGGTTTAATATTATTTTTAAGATTCTAACAAACAGGAATAAGTTAGAACTTTCAGAATAAAATTATTTTTTCTGCTTAAAACGGGAGGTAATTTCATTTGTTTAGTTGAGAAGGAGAATCAATACGTGACAATTAATGTGGTTAAGTATTGTGGAAACAAATCGAAACCTAATATCTTTTTAATAATATAGGATTATATTCTTTGAAAGCAGAGCACTAATGCCTGTGTTTTGATTTAACAATAATTCATGTATTATCCTTATAAGAATATTTACTTACTAATTAATAAATAACTGATTAAATGGTAACAGGTAAATAAAGGGGGATATTCATTTTATTTTTGTATTTAAATTATTTTCAATCGAAATATAACTTTAGGAACGTTTTTGCATGATGTGGTATTTAATTCATGTATTATCAATTTTACGAGAATAATTACTTACTATAATACTATAATAAATAAAAGTAAAAGTAAAGTTATAGTAAATTATTATAGTATTATACTTACTATAATACTATAATAATTTACTATAATAAATAAAAGATTATATGGTAACAGACAAACATAATGGAGGATTCCTTTCTTTTTTTAACTATTTTTTATTAATAGTTATAACTAATTTTCATTATATAAGTTTACATATTTACAATTCCATGTTCAATGTGTTTTCAGTTTTATCCTAGAACATGAAAATTTCGTTGAAAAAAATTTCAGGATTACAGGATTTAAATTACAGGATTCTCCTCAGGGCTGGTTGTGATGAAACTTTTCAGGTGTTCCTTTAATTTCTTTAATGTTCGTACAAAATCTCTCTCTCTCTCTCTCTCTCTCTCTCTCTCTCTCTCGCTACAAATTTCTAAATGACGAAAGTCGGGTTAGGATTTTAATTTTATATTATTTTATTTTTGTTTTTTCTTCTTCTTTCTCTTCGAGAATTTAACGTCCCATAATGCATCGGTTCATTTTTTTATTTATTTTTTCATAAAAAAAGACGATTAAAAAAGTCTTCAGTCAGTGAAGTCATGAAACTTCATTTGTATTATACTTGTATTTCGGGATTATTACTGTATGTTAAAGATAAACGGGTCTTCTACTCTATAGAGATAATAGATTTCGAAAAACAAGTTCACTCCAAAAATATCCATTTATTTTTCTGATAAAGAAAGTTATTCAAAATGACACTTTGAGGTTATATTAACTTAGCTACATAAAATTATACCGGGTGTCCAAAAAGTTCCCGTACTCCAAATTTAAAAAATCATTGTCCATGATTTTTTTTTCAAGTATATTAAATTTTATCGTTTGCTAACCGTTGCATAAATTCTTTAGTTTTTATCGTTTGATTTTAATCTAGCTCAAGTTGTAAGAGAATAAATTTTATGTTATTTTGACCATCCTGGACTTTTTCATTTGGGATATTTAAATGACAAAGTTTATGAAGGTCATCCTCAAACAATAGATTATTTGAAAATCGCAATTACCCAAAGGATACAAGAAATCACTCCTAGCATGTTAAAACGCGTTTCAAAAAATATGCGCAAACGAGTTCAACTTTGTCTCCAAGAAAGGGGTGGACATTTTGAACTTTTATTATAAATGTAAGTTCAGTATTTTTTCCCTTAGTTATGTTAAAAGTGCTTTTTATCATTGGCATAAAAATAATTCTTTTTAAATCTGTTGTTTTTGTGAAATAAATTCACAAATCATCAGTACGGGAACTTTTTGGACACCCTGTATTTAAGTGAATAAATGTATCGCAAAACTGCTGTAATCTTTCAATAACAGTTTTAGCAAATGGATTCTCTGCTCTATACAGATAAGAGCTTTCAAGAAACAAATTCTGGTACTGAAAAAAAAATCCAGAAAAAAAAAACACTCTGCAATTGTTGAAGCAGATAGTAAATTGTTGTTACTATCCTATCATTACGTACTTGTTGGGAGGGGTTGAAATACTTTTAGAAAGCTCGAGGGGTGCAGGAGGTTATCAAATTAGTGTTATATCACTAATAAATCAGAAATGAGTAGAACGAAACTGGCAATTCAGTTTCTACAGACGTTATTTATGCATAGCCTGGTCGTATGACTTCAAAAGATAACATACAAGCAGATGATAGCTACCAATTTCTTATCGACTGTTAACAGCCACCGGTTGATTGAGGTGGGAATATGCTATCAACGCTTTGACCTACAACCTACTCAACCTGTTCCGGGAGTCTCACAGGTCGCTACAAATTGTCAATAGATCTTTTCCGCCAAAATTAGAACTTCTGTTTATAAATATTGCATTAACCAAATACTTTCAAGAAAAATAGAGAAGTTATCATATTGGCAATACATCTTTATTAATATTAGTTTGCCAAATGCTTACCGGAACACATTAGCGTTTGGTTAGATTCAGACATAAATGCACTATAGTATCTTCGCAGTATAAAACAGATAAAATGTAAATTCAAGCCGACTCCTTCAATAAAAAAAGAAAAGAAATATAAAAGAAAAAACAAAGTGATACGAATGGTTTTAATAAGCCTTGTGAGAGATAGATAAAAATGCTCTAGATTTCATTATGATAGTTTATGCAATAGTGTTTTTTTTTCAGCATATCTTACGGGAAAAAAAGGATATTCTTTTAAAAAGTGCTTAAATGGCCAAATTAAAAAGAGAAGAAAAGCAAGTATGAAGTTTCCATTATTAATTTAAAATTAAAAGCTACTGATAAACTTTTCAATAAAACTATGTTCACATAATAAGTATAAACAAAAAATCTCAAAAAATGCTAAGATGCTTTTATGTTTGCCCTTTTACCTAAAGTACTCAAATAAGGCACAGATTTACTATTCTACTGCAAAACTTTATTTTTTAAACTGTACAATGAATTTTAAATGTGCATATTGAGAAATTTAAGAGTATTAAGAATAAATGAAAATAAATTATATGGAACACCCTGAATAGGACCTCCAATAAATTTTATCTAGCCACCTTTTATTTCTTTGGTTTATTTTCTATTTTTATAAATGATATTTGCTGTTCCTAAGGTGTATTTAGAATATTAAATATTGTCTTATTAATAAAAGGGTTAACAAAAAAAATAAACAGTTATTACTAAAAAACGTATTTTATTTCGATAATAGAAATAACATAGGCATAAATATTCCAATAAAAACTAATTCATCTTAATCGTAGCGATTCCTGAATTGATACCTCATAACTTATTTTCAGTATTTATTATCAATAGTTTAATAGTACCTACTAAACAATTTCTAATATATTGTCACATTTAGTTGAAATATTCAAACTTCAACTAGCCTTAAAAAAAGCATTTAGTTTTTCTAAAACTTCAGCTGCATAAAATGCATTTGATAATATGTTTTTCAAAGTATATCTTATCTTTAAAAAAAGAAATTATTTGTTACATCCTGTACCAAAGACACCAGATTCAATACTGTAAATAAATTGCCTTTGGTTCGTTTTTCGTAATAATCTATCAAAAGGACTATTTTAAAATATTTAAGCATGCTTTCTTTTCTTTTGGGATTATAAAATCAGTCAAGAAGAAGAAAAAACATTTTTATTGCTTTGCAGTATTCTTTAATAAAATTTCGTTAAAAGTCAAAAATATGAACAACTTTCAAAATGCAGATTTATCTTTTAATTTAAATGAAAGGTATGTGTTTAATCTTGTTTCAGGAGCACGCTATAAGATTAGACTTTATTAAATGAAACCAGAAATAGAAATTGCTTCTCAGGAAACTATTAAAAACTTTTTTTGTGAAAGAAATCAGTGTAAAAAAATGCAATTTATTCTATATTTCTCTGAAAGAATTTCATTAGACGATTATTTCTTTTTACTTCGAATTTTTCTTACTATTTGTTTGATGAACATGAAATAAGTACTTTAAGAAATATGAAACCTCCTCTGTTAATTCCGTTCATTTAAAAAAAAGCTCGACCTTTACTGAAATTAAAATTTATTTATCTGTTTAACGCAAAATAGCTCCCTTCAGATCCTCCTTAACTTCTATGAGGAAATGAAGAGATTACATTTTTTATATTATTATTTATCCAAGCGTCCTTATGAACACTTCGATAGCCCATAAAATTTTATTAAAATTTTAACATAACAATTTCACTTTTTTCTCGGAAGTTTCTAGTATGCATGGTAAGAGACTTCTTATTCGTAAAGCCATTACAGCTTGCGAAAACTACACGGCAAACAACCAATGAAGCCGTTAGGCTTTAGTATGCTCTTTTTTTTCTTTGGATCATTTTAACATAATGGGGTAAATATACCACTAGAAGTATTAAAAACAATATTTTCTTAAGCTTCAGTTTAAAATATCCTTCATTTTGACGTCTTTTGGACATTTATTTGCTCGAAATTGCGAACACAGAATAAGAAAAAGGAATCACTTTCCTTCTTCATATCTTTCCAGAATTTGTTATTATCATAGAATACATAATTTCTGTGAGAAGAATACCAATATTGTCTTTACCTGAACGTATTGTTTTGCTTTCACAAGTTTTAATGGTCACCTTTAATCAACCTTTTCTGAAAATAAAGCACTTGGTTATGTTTACTTCGATTTCGAGTTTGATTAAAGCTTTCGCTTCCGCTTTCCTCATTTTCAAACAGTTTTCTTTTTGATTTTGTTCAAATTTAAATGCAGAGTCAATAGACTTATTAGTCGTGAAGTTTTAAAATGACAGGCTTAAAACTCTTTAAGTGCTAAACAAACTATTGATTTTTCAAAGTAAATAGTGTGCACTTAAAAGTTTAATGCAGGGAATGTTGTGGATTTATTTCAATTCCAGTGTCTCGCATAATTTCTGTTCAGAAAATGTACGGAAATGTTGCTGATAATAAAACAAAATACTCAGATGTTGTTTACCTGTATTAATTCTGTACACATCCAAAAAGTAAACTAAGTAATTAAAAATGTGCACAGAATAATTAAATAAAAATTCTGTTGTTAATTTAAGGGAAAATTCCATTATTATATTCACAAATGGAATATTTTTAAAGAAAAACTTTAAATTAAAATTTATTTATAAAGTTAAACAAACATTTTGTCATTATGATGACAAATGAAATACGTTCATAGAAAAACATAAAAGAAAACGTATGATTTTGAATGAATGAAATCATGTTGAATTAATAACTAATCATACATATCTACACTTCATGCTTGAGTGCAGGGAATAATGTGGAATCTAATCAAAAATTTAAGGACAAAGTTAGTACATACGAATTAAAAACCGAAAAAATCGCAACAATTTTTAAAAATCTAATAGTCTCACGTTTTAGCTAAATTAAATAGAATAAAATTATTGCCTGAATTTTTCTCGACTTTTAGTATGACTTTTCATCCTTAAATTGAGGAGAACACAAACAAATAATCATGATTTTATATTTTAAAAATAAAATCATTGTAACTGCTCTTAAAAACTGACGATTTAGTGCTAAGTGCATTAATATGTACAACACATCAAAAAGTAATAACGTGGAATGGTTTCCATTCAATTTTCTGGTAAAATCTCATAAAATGCAATCCTCCTCTTCATGAAAAATATTTTAGACCTTCGTAACGCCATGAATGCCACGAATACAAAAAAAAATATTTCAGAGCTCCATACAAGAGAGATATACACTGAAGTGAAAAAAGTCATGGGATGACTGTTAATATCGTGTCGGTCCTCCTTTTGCCCGGCGAAGTGCAACAACTCGACGTGTCATGTAGTCCACAAGTCGTTGGAAGTCCTCTGCAGGAATATTGAGCCATGCTGTCTGTATAGACGTCCATAATTGTGAAAGTGTGGATGGTGCAGGAGTTTGGGCACGAACGGACCTTTCGATGATGTCCCATAAATGCTCGATGGGATTCATATAGGCCAATCTAGGTGGCCAGATCATGCGCTGGAATTGTCCGGAATGTTCTTCAAACCAATCGCGAACAGTTCTGGCCCGGTGACATGGCGCATTGTCATCCACAAAAATCCCATCGTTATGTGGGTATGTGAAGTCCATGAATGGCTGCAAGTGATCTGCAAGCAGCTGAACATAACCATTTCCAGTCAATGATCGGTTCAGTTGCACCAGAGGACCGAGTCCATGCCATGTAAAAACAGCCCACACCATTATGCAGCCACCACCAGCTTGAACAGTGCCTTGCTGACAGTTTGGGTCCATGGCTTCGTGGGGTCTGTGCCACACTCGAACTCTACCATCAGCTCGTAACAACTGAAATCGGGACTCATCTGACCACGCCATGGTTTTCCACTGGTCTAGGGACCAGTCGATATGCTCACGAGCCCAGGAGAGTCTCTGCAGGCGATGTCGTGCTGTCAGTAAAGGCACTCGAGTCGGTCTTCTGCTGTCATAGCCAAAGGAAGACAAATTTCGCCGCACAGT
>JAOUZG010030984.1:323324-338556 GCA_026289955.1 Argiope argentata | reverse complement strand
ACTGTGCGGCGAAATTTGTCTTCCTTTGGCTATGACAGCAGAAGACCGACTCGAGTGCCTTTACTGACAGCACGACATCGTCTGCAGCGACTCTTCTGGGTTCGTGAGCATATCGACTGGTCCCTAGACCAGTGGAAAACCGTGGCGTGGTCAGATGAGTCCCGATTTCAGTTGTTACAAGCTGATGGTAGAGTTCGAGTGTGGCACAGACCCCACGAAGCCATGGACCCAAACTGTCAGCAAGGCACTGTTCAAGCTGGTAGTGGCTGCATAATTGTGTGGGCTTCTTTTACATGGCATGGACTCGGTCCTCTGGTGCAACTGGACCGATCATTGACTGGAAATGGTTATGTTCAGCTGCTTGCAGATCACTTGCAGCCATTCATGGACTTCACGTACTCACACAACGATGGGATTTTTATGGATGACAATGCGCCATGTCACCGGGCCAGAACTGTTCGCGATTGGTTTGAAGAACATTCCGGACAATTCCAGCGCATGATCTGGCCACCTAGATTGGCCTATATGAATCCCATCGAGCATTTATGGGACATCATCGAAAGGTCCGTTCGTGCCCAAACTCCTGCACCATCCACACTTTCACAATTATGGACGTCTATACAGACAGCATGGCTCAATATTCCTGCAGAGGACTTCCAACGACTTGTGGACTCCATGACACGTCGAGTTGTTGCACTTCGCCGGGCAAAAGGAGAACCGACACGATATTAACAGTCATCCCATGACTTTTGTCACTTCAGTGTAAGTTAATATTTAGGTAATGTTTTAAAAATTCTAGATAAGCTGACTCACTAAACATTGTCATTCTCTTTTTTAATGCATTATTGGACCATTAAATACTTCAATGAGCTACAAAAATAAAGAAGCGATTATTTTTCTTGCTAGTTCCCAATTCTATGGAAATATACCTCCAATTTTTGTAATCTGGCCTCTAACATAAATTCTTAAATATACGAAAAAAAGATAAAATAGAATAAACCTGATAATGAATATAGAATTGAATACATGATAATGTGACTTACAAATTTGAATGCTATATCATTCATATCACTTTCCATCAGAATGGAAATGAATGCTACAACATTTACAACGGCGGACTATTAATATGACTTAATTTCTTATTATTCCTTTTAAAAAACGAGACTAAAACGATTCTCATTATAAAAATTATTAAATTAATATGATCGTTTTAATAATCTCTTTTTTTCTTTTAGGTTCCCTCGATTTTTTCAAAAACAACGCGTGATTCCAGTGAAATCTTTTAACGAAATAAATGAAGAAATTAATGACGACAGACTTATAGATAGTGATGAGTGCGACTACACACCGGAATATCATTCTATTTCAAGAAATCGCATTGCATTGCGAGGAATCGGGAGAGTACGAGGGAGCAGGATATTTAAAGTTAAACCCAAGACAGGTCATTAAAAGTTTTGTTATTATTAAGCACTTAAGATTTTTAAATATGTGGAAACAAGTCATTAATTTAAGGATCTCCGAATTCATTTCAGGTTTTCTTATAATTTTTAACTTTTAGTTATAAAACAAAAAGAACTTAATATTTCTTATTATCTTTATCCTACTGATGGAATCTTATTATTCTCAAGCTCACTTGGTTCAACCATGTTATCTTCAAAAGTGACCAGAGGAATCTAGTTTTTATTTTGTAGCCTGTATGTAGCTGGGTTTTTCTACTATACAATTTATTTATATGCAAATAAGCAAATATGCGTTGCAATGAAATCTAATTATGTGCTAGGATTTAATCTAAGTATGTGTAATGGTGCTATCTAATTATATGTTGTAATTTAATTATGTGTTGAATTATAATCTAATTAGGTGTTGGAATTTTATAAAGTATTGTGCCAAATTAAATATTTTTAAGCAAAAGAATTTGAATTTTAATATGCATCAAATAAAATTTTGAGGATTGACATATTTTCCGAAATCATCATTATACTTCCGATCTGTAAAGTTTCAAAATAATTTTTTAGCAAATTGGTTTTTTTTTTTTATTCTCTAAATTTTGGCACATGATACCAAATGGCAAATTTTGCTTAATATGAAATTTTGCTTGAACAACTATACGCAGAGATATCCTAGTTTCCGTCGATAAATCGTCTAAAAAATAAATCGGCGAAATCCAAACCGACGATAGTCGTGACACTTTTTTTCGTATGCACTAATATAAATTCCATAAATTCCTTCTCGGCAATCCAAAATATTTCCAAAATACAATTTTATAGCGCATATAGAATTCGAAACGAAAGACAAGAAGAAATTAATATAAAACGAATATAAAAGAGTCTTTTGAATAATAAATGGGCATTTAACATAGTATTTATATTTTTATACTCTTTCACCTCCGTGATATAGATGACAAAAGAGAGGCACAGATATTATTTGGGAGACGAATCTGTGGAATTTTTAAGTTTAATTGCGTGAAAGTATTTTAAGATTTTTCCATCTACCAGTAATCGTCTATGGCTTAGTAAATGTAAAAGGTGCCTATAGCATGTTATCAACTTTTTAGCTCATTTATTATAGTTGCCTTTAAAGGGGGGGGGGAAGCACACTAAGGTTTTTCCTCTATGGCGCGCCTTAAGATTGACGTCTGAAATATTTATACCCCTCTAACCCCTAACACTTAACCTCTCCATAAAGACTGTAATTATCAAGGCAATATCTGGGTCACTTAGCACAAAGAGAAACAGCTCCTCACGGATTAGACTGAAAATATCAGTAGGGAAGTCAGATCACATAAGGAAACCGATGGACCCTGTGGCAACTTACGATAACCAAAGTAACGAAAATGAAGTTATTACTGTACATAGAATTGATTTTCGCAAAATAAATCTTTTTTAGTCTTTTTGATCAATTGAAGGAAATCTTTTCCCATAAGAAAACTTTAATAATCAAGCAAATATGTGAGGTCGCTTGTCTCAAAGAGAAATAGTTCCTTATTGAATAGACAGAAAAGTCAGATCAATGGACACGTCGGCGAAACTCGAGGAAACTGATGGCAACCGAAGTCAATGAAGTCCGAGTTATTACTCTGCTTAGAACTTATTGGTCAAACTAAAAAATTCTGATTTCTGATTCTTTTAATTCTTCATTGTCACTCTTTTTTCTTTCAAGTATCTTATTAAATTATTTTTTACGTTCACAAGTTAGCTGGCTTTCTGTCACAGAGGCAGCACGTCTTCCTCGAGTTCTGGGAGTCCCGGTTTGGGCATGGTTGTGTTTCTGTGTGCTATCTGCAAGATGTGTGACTGTGCCCCCCTATAAAAAGGGGCTGTGCAAGCAAATGTGGTGAGAATGTAGCTAAGTCATACTCTTGGCCCTAGTTGGCGCTACTTCAAAAACAAGAAACGCCCCTTTCGGCTTAAATCTGCTGCTGTATCAGCAGGGGGCTTGTCCATGGCAAGTGCCATAAGTAACAACAACAACGTTTACAAGTTATGTAAAGATAATAACATCAGTTATGAATCTTCTATCCTATGAAATAGAGGGTTTATATGCTTTCCACAAGAAAATTATATTACCTAAAAAGGGTTATAAATAATATCTAGTTTGGCGCTCATACATGTGTTTTAATACAGGTGCTTATCGGAAAAAAACCAAAATATATATTCTTAGTTTACAGTTTTCTAAACGAGATTGAAGTGAAACGATTTGAAACTAATTTCAGACATTCTATTTTTTTTTAATACGATGCAATATTGTTTATACAAAATCAGTACCTTACTGAATCACTTTGAAATAAATATTTTTAATTTTACTACAAATTTCTTTTATTTTAAAGTTGCATATGTTGTTGTTACTAATGGCACTTGCTATAGACAAGCTAGCTGATGCATCAGCGGATTTAAGCTGAAATAAGCTCCTTTTATTTGAAGTAGTGCTAACTAGAGCCAAGATTACGACTTGAGCTACACACTCATCGCACTCGCTTGCACAGCCCCTTTTTATAGGGGAGCACATTCACACTCCTCAAAGATAGAACACAGAAGAACAACCATATCCTAACCGGGGACTTGAACCCGGGTCGCCCAGATCACGAGAAAGACGCGCAACCTCTGCGCCAGAAAGCCAACTAAAGCTGTTTAAAGGATATTATGTGTCGAAATATTGCAATGACAGTAATGTTTTTAGAAAAACCGACATTCTCTTCTTGTACTGTAAAACTGACCTCCAAATTTTGTAACATATATTTGAAGGCCCTATTCAGAATAAAAGCAGCTATTTGCCATTTCATATTTTCTCTTTTTTAATATCATATTTTTTCAGCAAAGTAATGATCATTTTTATGGCATTTTACAGGTTACGAAAAGATGAAAGATCCTGCTGATGAGTCTGGTCTCCTGGATGTTCACTTCGTTATCTGAAAGACTTTATTCCTATTTTTGTTAAATTCCAAAAAGCATTGAACTCATTGTAAATCTAAATTGTAATTTCTTTAAAAAAATTATGTAATTGTGTCTTGTAATTTTGAAATTTTAGTTCCTGAACTTGAAAATAAATTTCATTCATTAAAAGTATATATGTATATTTTCACACATATTTTAATGATAATTTTTTCATTTTATATTATAAATAAATTACAACGTTTTTAAATTTGCTTAAAATATCATTATTTATTTATATATGTATTTATTTTGCAATTATTAACAATCTTAGTTTCCATACAAACATGGAAATATAAACTGTATAAGTATTATCTGACATTATATAAAGTAATGAAATCACATATTTGTAAATATTTTTAACAAACCAATTGTCGTTTGTGAAAAGCGAAAAGTCAAAGTATCCTAAACAAATAAATGAAATGCATATATTTTCAATTGTTTGATTAATAATTGAAAATTTCAATGATAAAATATTCATATGAAACTAAAACCTTAATATAGTACATATAAAAATCTGAGAAATTACGAAATGACTTTGAATATAATATTAAAACTTCTTATGACCAAAAATTGATTAAATTTGTAGCAAGAACTAGCAATTTCTTATTAATGTATTTTCGTGTCATGAAAATGTATCTGTAACATAAGTAATGTATTGTTACTAAAATCTTACTTATAATAATTCTGAGTTTCCTCATTTGCAAAGTACGAAGATAAAATCCAGCAACTAGTAATATATGTATTGAAATAATTCAAAAATTGATCATTGTTAAAAGCAATTAAAAATCATCAGTTATTGAGAAAACACATGGTCTTTAATGAAAGTGGTCTCTTTTTTTGCTCTACTACATCGAAAATACTAAAAACATTAAATAAAAGAGCATTAAAGCAAAATTTTATAAACAATTCTGCTTCTCTTTCGGTTAAATATATCAGGCCCTTTTAGGAAATATTATTGGACATAAGTGAATTAAGCAGAGTTCATATCGACGCTGATCTAAAATATAGTTTCATATGTACTATTTAACAACGTTACCGTGCAATTTTAACATCTAAGTGAGAAGGGGAAGCGATTATCTTCCACCAAAAGTAATTTTTTTATCTTGAAAAATTGAATAAAACTTTTATTATAATAAACATAATTAATTTAATTGTTAATTTCAAAATTGCAAATGGTACTCAAATGTTATTGAAAAATTAACTTGGAACTCTCATTGTAATAATAGATAGTCTAATAAAACTTGTGCTTATGGCCTACGTTGGTGTCTGACTGTCATAATGTTAACTATTTTTTCGCGTATTCACTAAATTCGACCACTTCATGCCTCAAAATTGGGTTCTGTACTGAAAAGGGATTTATGCGTAACATTTCAAGGCTAAGACGACGATGAAATTATGACATTGAGAAAAAAGAGGCAACTAGAAACAATTTTGCACCTTTGACTTCATATCGTCAACATCCGCCACTCGGACTATGGATGGATCAAGCATCCATGTTTTTCAAAGTATGAACAAAAAATGGATGAAAAAATATTAGTTTCTACTCGCGCGTGTTTAAAAGTAGAAAAAAAGTAGAGGAATCTACATAATTTGGAGGCTCTCGCGGAGAAAACTGAGAACAGGCGCTGAACAGAAGTAAAAGGAAGTCAAATTAGAGCTTTGCTAATGGGATTACGATAAATTTTGCTCTTTAATTTTTGAGACATTGCTACGTTTTTCTGTTGTATTGATTAAATAAAAAGGAAGATAATTATTATTTTCAGAATAATTTAATCCTTTTATGCTTATGCAAATTTTAAAATAGACCATCAGTCATAAACTAAAATTAGGGCGATGCAAATACTGCTGAAATTTAATTTCAAATCTTAAATATCTGTGTTACACTTATTAAAGACCCAGTAAACAAACACACATTCGCTCTTCAGTATTTTGAGAATAAAAAGAAAGATATTGTTCTATTTAATAATAATATAGTGAGACCAGATTAAGATTATGCTTGTCTTATTTGAAAATTAATTTTAGCTTTGATATTACAGAAAACTCTGAATCTTATTTATTCACGCATCCCACATCCATCTTTCAAGTAGGCCAGTCAAACTCAATCTCTCAGAACACGCTCAGTCTCAAAAAGCAACAAGGTGCAACAAATTCACCAATTCCTCTTACACACCTGCAATAGATCTCCTGATTTCAACGCAAGCAGTCCTATGAAGTGTATTTCTCTCAGGATTGGTCCATGGTCCACATAAATAACCAGCTCAATTTCCGGGATTATTCACTTAAGTTAAGCACCTCATTAACTCCACGTCAAACCATTACGTAACCATGCTTCCCACCTGTTTCACCGGATTGCTATGTGGGAATTTCACATTACTAGTCATTTTGAATTTAAAATCAATTCATGGAAATCAAAGGATGGCAATACGTTTAAGTTAATTAAATCTAATTTATATGTCGTTTCAGCCTGAAGAATCTTTCTTGGAAATAACTGCAAGCAGTTAGAAATTGAAATAAGCAAAACGAATAATTTTCATACATTTAATAAGGATAAGGAATACTAATACTTCTTATTTTTATTTCAAGTTTGGTATTCAAATTTTCATAAATAAAGGATATTTCACATTTTCTTTAGATTAGTCTTAATTTAAATTAAAAAAATTTCTGTGGAACTTCTTTCTTTTCAATTTCTAATCTTGTTTCTTCTTTCCTCTACCCTCTCTTCTTCATTTTAAAACAGTTCTTTGTTTTAAAAAGTGTTCAAAAAATACACTTTTCACTTATTTCTTGCTTCTGCATTTTCTTCACTTTGTTCCCAAACTCATCGTGTAAAGACCATTTTCATTTAATACACTCTATCTTAATCCTCGACATAATACTTAGAGCTGTATAGTTTTTTTAAAGTATACATATTTTTAATTACTTTCAAATTTCAAATCATTATCTATCAGGTTTTTGTTTATGATTCATAAAATAACAGTTTTCTGGCGTTTTTATATATTTAACATTATAACACTTATAAATTCTTCATATCATATTGCAAAAATCCCGGCATTTTTTAAATTTTAATATAGATACCTGAACACATTTGGAGAGAAGAAGATTAAACTTCATTCCAATTTTTAAAACAGTTCTCTCGATATCCATCTCAGCACTTCAAATTTGTCTCTAATAGTACCATAAGCCTACACTTCGAATTTAACACTATTCAAAAGAATTATGTATGCAATCGAGATTAGTCATTAAAATTTATTACAAATATAAATAAAATATATAATTCTCTAACATATATTACATGATACAGGATGAGGAAGGAGAATTCTCCAGATACTAATTTATGAGGATTCAATAAAACTGACAATTTTTTTCCATATATTAACTATTTGCTCAAATACTTAAAAAAACTTTTTTGTTAGACTTTTTTGCTAAACAGACTAACTTTTCTGTTGGTCTGTTTCAGTTTTACATTGTCTTTGTAAAATGAGTGACATATGTATATTATTCTTACAACGAGTAAAGTAAAAATTTTAATTTTGCTTTTAAAAAATGTATGAAAGTAGTGATTTGAAAATTTTGTAATATCAAATTATATTGAAAGTCTAATCGAAACATTTTTGAAGAAAAAAAAAGTTAATTTATATCCTATTCATAAGCATTTCTAATTTTTATCACATAATTCTGAGCTTGTTGTAGTGAGATTTAGGAAGCAGAAACTACCAGCTCAGGTGTCATCACCCGGTCATGGTTGGCAATTATGAAGTCAGACTCAAAGTATACCTTGTGTAGCTTCAAAAAACTGTAGCATTATCATTACTTAACAATAAGAAAGATATTTGCATTACGACTGTTGTGGGATGAGTGCATCTATTTAATTTAGCATTAGCGTTTAAGATTATAGATATTCAATTAAAAATAATGTTCAAAATAATTCAAGCAATTTTGAATCGAATTTATATAGAACTCATAAAAGCAAAAGATTATCCCCCATTAATTAAATGTATTGCACAAGTAGCTTGAATTTCATCCATTTTTCTGTATTCACAGTTTGATATAATTTTCGTTGAAAATACAAAGTTTTTGGATTCTTTATTAAGAATTTTAATAAAATTAAAAATAAACCATTCAAAATCCGTTTCTAAATTTGGCAAAATTTTAATACTAAGTAAACGATTGAAGGAATTCATTAAAAATATTACATGAGATTCGAATATGAAACTTGAATGGATACCAAAAAAAAGATGATAGTGTAATGACTCTTACGTCATATTGTGAATCACAGCATTTTGCATCTTGCAGGACATGCTATGTATTTCAAAATGAAACTAGCAGGGTAAATCCGATAAGTATCAGGAAAATATGAATAGACTCTTTCCTGCTTTTTTGTCTTTTATTTTCCCTTAAAATAAATCTCCAAATCCTTCATAACAACCAGAATTTCATTTAAAAGAGAAAATATTGTTTTTTTCAACAAATAAAAAATAATAACACTATTAATTCCAAAATAGCTTGTTTAAGAAATGTATTAAAATGATTAAATAAATCCTTAATTAATAATCTTTTCCAGTCTGGAAAAATATAATATTTCTAAGAGAAAATATATTTTTCTTAAAAACCATTAAAAACAAGCTTACACTTTAAACCTGATGTTGATACAATGTTTTTCATGAGAATTAAAACATTGTTAATGATAATGAATATTGCAAATAAGTCATTAAAATATAAAATTCTAAACATCATTTTCATTACGGAAATTGATATAGGTAAAAGAATAAGTGCTCTATCAAGTCTTTTAATTTATTGTTCATTACGGCGAATTTCTTTCTTTGAAATGATTTTCTTAATAATGTGTGGGGGGTCTTTCAATTATTATAATTGCTAGTTTTCAAATTCTCACAATTCTTGCAAAAAAGTGGGAAAGAAAGGAAAATTCACAGATATTATTACACAATTATAAGTTTTAATTACTTGAATTGCTTTAGATTATAGATTTATTAAGCGAAATAACTTCTTTAAGAAATGTGATGATATTATTATTTGCCCTAAGCCATCTTATTTTTCTTTAAAGCAAGTAAGAAAAGATTTTTACACGCTTTTAGTAAATTTAATACGTTTCATGTAAAAAGTAAATTTTATAATCGATTTTCCAACAATTTCTTTAGATAGTAGAGTATTTGAATTTTGTGCACGTTTGTGTATTCCATGAAAAGTACCGTTTTAATATTTCGCTACCATGTAATAAATTTGAACCAAAATTGAATTCTACATCCCATATTATTTATAATAAAGAGTTATAAAGACTCGAAGATAGAAAATAATTTTAAAGAAGGATCTTTATTTTAGAGCATTAATAAAAGCTAGTTTTAAAAAATTATTTTTCAAATGAAAATTTGGATCTTGGAGTCTTCATGCATTTCATTCATAGTTTTGTTAAATTTCACAATCAATTTTTGTTATTTAACTTTCACATCTTAAAGTATAAAGTATAAAAATGGACTTTCTTATTTTAATATTGAGTACCTTTAAATTCTAGGAGGATTTCATTGCTTAGGAAAAAATTGCAAATACAAATTAGATCAATCTATTTGAAACTTCATGTTTCATTTATTCCATTATAATAATTTTTATTTAAATTGTTTCATGTGTGAAAAACTTAAATTTATAACCAATTTTTATGAGATTTCCAATGAATTATAGGATTCGAAATCTGTTCGTTTGCATATGATAAATTAAAATACCTTATTTTAATACTTTCAGGAATTAATTAGTAGTTTATCAGTCATACAAATAAATTTTAATTCCAAGCCAGTGGCATCACGGCTTGGCTGACTGGCTAATCAGAATATTTAAGAGAAGAAAAGAATTAAAATAAAAAATAATTAAAATAAACAGGTTCTATTTATTAATATGACCATAAAGCACTTTTTTTAAAAAAAAACTTTTATAAATAAATGTGCTATCTTTAAGATCTTAATTATGATATATTATTTACTTAATAGTTATGTTATATTATTTACAGAGTATACCTTCGTTGGCATTATTAACCTGAATAGCATATTACTCATTCGCAGAATTTGTAATAATTTTGCCAAACATTAAATGAATTCGTAAAATGAGTAGTTTTGTCGTTGAATGCAATGCCACGCATTCGGAAACAAAAAAAATATATAAGCAACTATTTTCATCAAACAGCTTTCACAAAATCTCCATATTTTGAATTAATCAGCGCAGACCAAGTAACAATAAATCTATAATATGAACAGTAACTGACTTGATTCATCAGTTGCAATATAACAAGAGCTTTTAATTTAAATGCATATTTATTTTAAGATTTCCTGATTTCACTCCTAGATATTTCAGATTTCAAAAACGATTTTTTCGAATGCTCCTCAAATGCTTTTAATCTCTGGGCATAAATTATTACAATGATTTTTTTTGTTTTGTTTCAGCTCAAATCTTATTCTCCAAAATCAAAATCAAAATGTTTTGCACTTTAATTTCTTGCAATGCTCATTCCTTAAAAAAAAAGTGTTATCATAAACCTACAAAAGTCATCCTTCATCTATTTCCACTATTAACAAATAAAATTTTATAATACGAAATAAACATTTCTTCTCCACTGTCCGGTAAAAAATAATGAATTCGATGTAAAAATTGCCTTTATAAGTCCTTTTTTTAAATTTATTCATTAATTTATTGCGTAGTTTATCATTAAATAAAGATACAAAACTAGCTTTCCATCAATGAAATTTTCCTTTATTTTTTTGCCTTTACCACACGAAAAATTGTAACTTCAAAAGACATTAAACAATCAAACATCAAATATTGAAAAAAAGGTAACTAAAATACGAAAGCATCAGTATATTGTCCACTCTAGTTGTAGATCTATAGATAAATACTAAATAGCCAAAAATACACCTTTTCTTCAGTTGAAAAAAAAATTTAATGGTGAACAAAATAACATTTCATATTATCTGAATCAATAAATATAATACTTCACTCCTCGATTAATTTTAGTCTCAAAAGAAGGCAATTTACTTTGTTCACATGTCAGAGTGCCGAAAATTATATACCAAATTGATTAATATAAATGAATAATAGTTATTATTATTATATAACCTGAATAAACATTTAACATCGTAACTTTTTCAGTGCTACATTTGTTCACTCAAATAACATAAAAAGTAATTTTTTGACTAGATGTTCAGGTTTATTTTTACAGATTTTGATATTAGTTATTTGGCCTCATTTAGAGTGCGTACTTCACATATTGCAGCACAAATTACTATTTATTAGCTTTAATATTGCTTCCTTAAAATAACTTTCAACTTTTTGTTTTAAAATGAAGAGCGATTGATTTTATTTCATTACAGTTCCTTGTTACGCATTTTGTGAACTGGATCACAGTAGTTTAAAGACTGTGATCCAGATTGAAATGTTAAAGGACTAACTTTTATTTTCCCTCTATGCTAATTTTTTTAACTTTTATTTGGTTAGTTGCTTATTTCATGTTACCCAAGTATTTCAGTATATTATACCTTATATATGCTTCAACAGCCAAAATTTTTAATTTGAAGTGTTAATGAAAGTTATTATGAAATTGAAAACAATTGAATTTTTAGAAGCCTTCAGCAAAAGTAATGATTTTATGAATATCCTGCATCTACAGGTAGCAAAGTCTCGAAGACGGTTTTGAAAAGCGAGCCTGCATAAAATGCCGTCCAAAAGAAATACAACAATGGCGCTCCACCCCAATTTTTAAAGTACAATCATCATATCCTCCCCCTCTCCTCTCAAAAAAATAGTTATAACGAGGTGAGAATTGATTATTATTTTTAAAACATACTTCAGCTAAAATAGTTCAGCATTCATCAATATATCTTAATTCTTCAAACAGATTAATCAAACTTTTTATTGAAAATAAGCAATATGACAGTTATAAAGACAGTTATAAACAAAAATATAGTTAGAGTGCGTAAAAGCATTTGAAATTATATTTTAAAATGTAATGACAATCAAATTGAAATGTAATCTATATGCTATTATTTCAGCGGATAGGAGGAGCCAAGAACATCAAGCCCAACCCAAGAAGTAAAATATCATCTACCGATCATTGGTCAAACATCCCCCCCCCACACACACACAGAACACGCGAGGTTAGGACGAGTTCGCGAGCGACTTCGCCCCGTTATTAGTCATGTTCCATGGCGAAACGTTGAGCGATGATCGCCATGGCTTGTTTCCGACGAATTAGCCGTTTATTTCCTGACGTGTATTATTGCGAGCAATTTTATACCAAGCAATTTGGCATGTGTTTTATCAATGGGCTACTCAATACCAATCATTTCCCCATGTACTTTAGCTATGGGCGACCAAATACCAATCATTAGGAGATTTATTTCAAAGCACTTGCCGGCGTCAAACTGAAATATTAGTTTACTCATTATTCAGTTTTTTCAAACTCTACAAACTAGTTTCATGATTTGTAAAATTATTGCACTTATAAAAATTTTGTCAAACGATTGAAAATACAAAATATTTTGAGTAGTTTATATTTCTTTTTATACCTATAAATAATTTTGATTGTTACTTATTTTGATAAATTTAAAATTTCATGAAACGCTTTGACAGAATGACATTTTCTATGATTTTAATTCTTACTTTTCTTCACCTTTTTTTAACTATTATTATCGCATATACTTTACAACATTCTTACCCAATAAAAAATTTTAATGACTTTTTATTAATGCTCTTTAAGAAAAGTAAACAAATGTCAAAATTATCTGAAATAATTTCAAATTTGACCACCTGCACATTAAGCTATATGTAAGGTTTATTTCCTAAATTTTTATTTTCCGTGTATTTTCATTGTTTAATGCATGAAAAAAATGTTGGCAATTGTATATTTAATCAATATAAATATACTATTGTGTGTGTGTGTGTGTGCGTGTAATATCATCAGTTAATTTTAATTTATTTCATAAAAACTCAAAAAAAGAAAATAAATAGTTCTTATTTTTAAAAAAATGTTTTCTTTACTATATACTTTTATATTGTTCAATGTGATCGATAAACAAAGGATGAATAAAAAAGAATGAATAAAACAAAAATTCCTATTTTAGAATGTTTTAAACACACACGTCTTTTTTCGATGCATTCAATGATTCGTTTAAAAATTGCGTAAAACACTAAATATAAACACAGGCAATATTTTACAAGCACAATTTAATATTACTCCAAATTTCTAATATTTTCTTGATCTATTTTTATTAAGGTTTAGTTTTGTGGCAAAGGAGCCAAATTTGATTTCTCATAAACTCTTAATAGTTCACATAAATTGCATACCCGAAAATGCAACACTACTTTCAATCATACAAAAAAAATTTAAGTCATCCCCCCCCCTTCGATTTTAATTTTTGAAGATTGGAAAAACAGCTATGTAAAGCAATTTATCCATAAGCATCTTCATTAAATAATATTTCACAAATACAAAGTAAAATAATAATTTACTGCAAATTTTTGACTTAAATTTTTGCTATGACTTGTACACCCAAGGAATATCCTCAAACTATGACTAATGGCTCTCAGGAATAAGTAATATTGTTACAAAGGGATTTATAAGTAAAATTTATTTAAACTTTATTTAAAATATTTGTATTACTTGAGAAATTTAAAATTTCTAAAATAGACACACATGTATATAAATATTATACATGTATATACATATTTATAATCGAATTTCTGCTATATGTAAAGAATATTACATAAATATTTCTTTAGATTCACTTTACCTTTTTGATCAGATTTGATGAACCATGAAAACCATTAATGATTAAGATTTCATTTCTTTTATAAATTCAAATAAAATATTTGTTGACTATTGAAGTGCAATTTTGAGAAAAAGTCTGATGTCACTTCAAAAGCTTGATAATGATACTGTAGCATCATTTTGATACTGCCCTCTGTAGGAAAACTTTATAATAATGTTAAGGATAATAGATAGAAATAAAAATACTCAAACTGAGGCAGTAAAATTTAGATTACTATTTTATGAAATGTAAAATAATTAGAAAGTATCCACGTAAGAATAGCCAAAAATGCTTCCATAATCTAAAGTTTTAAAGTTTTTTTTTTCTTTTTCGTACCACAAATATATTTTGTTTCTACCATAAATATATTTTGTAAAGCTTTTATTTTTGTCAAAATAAATTTCAATGTCAATCAATATCCGCATATTAAAAGGAGAATTGTTACATAAATGTTATTGTAATACCAAAACGTAAGAACGTTATTTAAGACTTTTTTTAACTTCTTTCTTTTGAACATTTGAAATTGTTAACATACAAGAAATAAATCATAAATGAAAAGGAAATTTAACTTCAATAATTTAGAACACATGAAATAAAAAACCCAACAAGAATTAAAACTAACATCACTTGAATTATCAACTGAAAAAATAATGAGAGTATTATTTAAAAAATCTATTCAAAATATGTCAAGAAAAATGAAAGTTGTACAAATCAAAATTTATTTCTTTCTTATTAAGGGAAAAAATTTCATGCCAAATCTCAGAAATTTAAATTAACCTACTTGTTGCCATAGGGCAGCCTTGAATGACATTTTAAAATGCATTTCATTACATTTTTTCACGCAAAGACATTTCATATTTTGTCACTTCGTTTAACATATGCATTTGACAAATCCTTGACTGCTTGTACAGGGCTGAGCAATTGTAACTGACAGAAAAAAAATTTCGTGGTCTGGAATATCTTCAAATCCAAGCAAATAGTTAGGACATAAAGTGAATT
>JAOUZG010030984.1:298130-315142 GCA_026289955.1 Argiope argentata | reverse complement strand
GTTAACATTGCTTTTCTAAATAGCTGTAAATTCCGATGCAATAAGTTTATTTTCAGCAAATCTACCCTTGTTAATAAGCAAGTGCATCTCTTTATCTCAATTTTGACACTTTGCTCTTTAATGATTTTAATAGGATTTCATTTTCAGTCTCTGATACATTCGCAGTATCCGTATTCAGACATTTAAACTTCGAAATATATCTATTTAATTTTTAATTTATTAAAGGGCGATATCAGACTCAAAAATAATTTTGACTTTCTCCGACTTCGATAGAATTCAAATTATCAGTAAAATTTGAACTGTCTGCCTACACATTCAATAAATTAAAACCTGCTCTCTCTTACTTCTTTTGATTATTACAATTAAGGATGTTTGAATGCATATTTAACAAATATGAGTTACTCCCTTCAATTTCTAATATAAATACGGAATCGTTGAGTTAGAATTGAAAATTATTATAGTTAAAATCCAAAAATTGAAAACTTAATTGTTTGAAATGATGCAAGCCAATTATATTATCTGAAGCCATTAATGTTACGTTTTCAATTATTTTTCCTTTAAACATAAAATTACAATTTATTAAAAGAATAAGTATTTATCTTAGCATAAAAATAAGTAGCATAATAATTAAAACTATCTTTCAATTGTCAATTAAATTTAAATAATTTTAATTTTAAAAAATTCCATCTGTATTTATAGTTTTTTTTTTAATTTTAATTTTTTTATTATGCATTCCAATAATAATTATTTATTTTTGGTTTTAAAAAATGTAAGTTTTTAAATAAATGTTATTAAAAAAAACGAGAATAACTCCTAGTCAGGTTTGAAATCTTACCTAGTTACCTAGACCATCTTCTCCATTGAGATAATCGAAACAGGTGTCAAGTTATCAGTATATGAGCTTTACAAAAAGTTTGAGATCCATTTTCTCGCAACTGACTGGCCGCTGCACTTTAATATTTTCATGAATGAGAATTCAAAATTTATATTATAATTTTACTAAATCTCATTCCCCAACTCATATTACAACCTCGTGCCTTCCTCTTGAGAGATTCATAGAATAAACTTGCAATTTAATCTATAGAATGTAAAATCTCCTTTTGGTTATAAACATTTTTTTATATTAGGATATATATTCTCTAAGAATAAGTAGTTTTATATAGAATTTTCTTAGAAAAATTTTTAGAATTTGTAATTGTGTTCTATAACCGATTCTCGTAAAACATTTATCATAGCGACAAACTATTTTCTACTTCCAAAGTTTGAAAAAAAACATCCATCTAAGTATTGTAGAGAGTATTGGGGAGCTGAACTTGACTATAAGCATACAGTAGTGGCTTTAGTATTTAATTAAAATATTAAGAAAGCTATCCAGAATGTTTTCAATTAAAAATATGGCATCTCCTGGCATATTTTAGCACTCTTCAAATGTTATAAATTAGTTTAATATCTAAAAAATAGATTTATTAATTAGAATCATTTATGATTTTTTGAAAAAAAATTTAATATTCCATCTTGAAGCCACATTAAGACTTTTGAGGATGAGCCTCATAACGTCGAATCACGTTTCCTAAATTTAGACAATTAAAATGAAGATTTTTCTCTAAATATCCACTCGTTTGAAAATATTGACCTACATCCGACTCTGGTCACATTTACAATACATCTTAATTTATGGTTCTTGTAAATTCAAATATTAATAACCAGTTGTTTTTTTAATTACCAAGACAGTCGTTAAATTAAGTTTTTTAGACTTTTTAGACTTAGTGCAAATAAATCACTTTTTATGCTAATTTTGCCAAGAAACTGCATTTATTACCATAAAATTGTCAAACTATTCCTCTAAATCATCCCAATATATGCATCATATTGATTTGTGCTGCTCTCAGGAAATTTCCATTTATAATTATTGTTTAATATGTTCATTCATTGACCATTTTAAAGGTATTCTCATAGTATTTATCTCTTTCAAACCAGATTGTGGATCTTGATGCATATAAAATTTATACATACTTTCTCCCTTTCCACTTTCCACATAAATAAACGTAATTTTAACATTCTGCTCATTCGTAAAACTGCATACAGTTAATGAAGTTAAATGCTAATTTTAGGTCATCTGAAACGTGAGCAGTGAAACTATCCTATTGGATACTAGCAGACTGCCGTCTCTCTGATACCTATGGATTACCATCCCCTAAGTGAGATTCCCCTTTGGGATTAGAGGTGAAAGTCATAAGGTCAGCTACCAATTAACCCGTTAACGCCCTACTTAATTTAAAGCATGGATTTCAGTACAGGCTTTCTACAGAGATCTTTTAAATTATGTTGTAAATAAGATGGTAACTGTGGAGCAAAATTAAGTTCCGATAAAGTCACATTTTTTTTAAAGAAAATTTTCGTAAAAATCGGTACAAAAGATTTTTAGTCGATACATCATAACATATTTTTTAAATATACAAGATAAAGATTATTTTCGAATTCCTTGCGTTACTTCAAAAATAAATTAAACCAAAAAAATTAAAAGAATCTCAAAATAGCAGCAAATAGAATTTAAAATCTATCTAATGAAAGTTAAGAACTTTTTGCACACAAAAAAAATAATTAAGGACAGAATAAGTTAAATACAGTTTCCTATATTTTTATAAATAGAAAGTGGAGTGTTAACAAGTAAACCATTACTTTAAATGAATTCCTAAAAAGGATTTTTTACTGTTTCATTTTTATATGGATAAAAGTGTTGGAAATAGGGGAAAAGTATCCAAATAAAATTCAACTGCACCTTAGCATTTTTTATACCTTACCTTGTGTACTGAATCATATCTGCCTCATTTACATTTTTGACTTTTTCAAATAATTTATGAGATAAATAATTTTATCGGATTTTTTTATTTGTTGCGAGAAAATTTTAAAGTAAATAATTTTCAATATAGTAATTACAGTTTTCAATTAATTTATTTCAATTTTAAAATTCAGCTAAAAATTACTTTTTATCATTCGTTATTTTTTTTCTTCTTACTTTTAACAATTTCCACAACAGAGGGTGAAAAAAAAATTTAGTCGTGCAGTATATAGTTATGAAAGCAAGAAGCATATCTTACATATTCTGGATATTTGACGAATGAATATAACTTTCATTTAAGATTATATGCTTATTAATTTAAGTGGAATTACTTTTGGGTATGGAATTCTGTCCGGCGATTTCAAGACGTTTGTTGATGCTTATGAAGCAAGCATTCCTGTTAACTCGCACATAAGCAATTCACTAATTCACTGAGTTGGTAGCGATATATAAACTTTCAAAATAAAAAATAACGCATAGAAGTGGTCCCATTTGGAAAAAAAAATATTGACATTTATTCTGACTACAGATTCTTAATGAATTTATGGTATTATGTGGTCCCGGAAACAATGCGCTTTCAATATATTTGCCTTTTGCAAAACTAGCCATTTATTTATTTTATTATTTTTTTTAACTTCAAAAAAATTTCTAACCTTTTTTTTATCATCACAGGTGGAAAAAATATAACTACACCAAGGGAAAAATTTTATACCTCCCTCAGTAGAACTAAACATATTTTGTGCCTTTTGATAAGATATCCTGTGTTGTTTAGTGAAAATATAAACATTTATTAATCATGCATCAAAAATAGCAAAATTCTCACTTTTTTTCTATATTTCTTTGGTTAAACCCTTATCGTTTCATAGAGTATTTAAATGCATCTCTGCTACAAATTCTACATGAAAAAGCAAAACATTCTTTCATTTTTTCTTCCCATGAGACAGATTATAAATATTTAACAAAAATATATTTAATGGACTCCTTTTTATTGTTGCAGTTGCTTTAACAATAAATACTTTTCAGATTTTACACAAACATATTTATTCATTTTTTTGTGTTTGTTTCAAAAACGAATATAAAGCATCTAACAACTGATAATTTGTGCAGCATGGGGTGTAATGTAGCAGGCCTTCAGTGTAGCACAATGGTTAAAACTAAATCTGCTTTGCCTCCTTCCTTATATTTAAAGCTAGATATCTACTGGCGTCATAGCCAATCTTCTGGGCAATCTTAATAAACAAATTACATTTTATGGTATAATTTATATTTTTATTTATCTGCAGTCTATTAAATTTTGATGGGGAAGGAATTTTTCATAAAATTGCTTGTGGAATTTTTAAAATGTTTATCTCATTTGCATAGCTAAAAAACCCAAATTTTAATCAATTATATATTAAAAAATTACCTAAAATAAAATTAATTTTTTGGAAATTGCATTATATAACTTCTTTACAAACTTATTGCGGCCAATCTCCCTTAAAACATTAAAAAAAAACGTTATATTTTCAATATAATAAATAAGAGTTTTCTAGGCTTAAAATGGAGAGCCCAAGATGCATAAAATAACTTTTCTTATTGGGAAGCGCATTTGAAACTAATGAATTAAATGAAACCATTTTTCGTATGCAGAGTGTAGAAAGAATAGTGAGAGAAATTCGTGTTTTGAAAGGAAAAAATAAGTAGTACTAAAGTCGCAGATTTCTTGCACATGGATTGTCAACATATTAAAATTGCTGTGCGAAAGTCATCGATTAATAAAAGATTATTTTTTATGATTTTCATACTAATTTCATTCAATCTTGAACGAATTTTTTTTATCACACAAATATTAAAGAAATTTTGCGTATCCAATTTCAATATCAATCGATTCTTCAGCTGAAGAGACTCAATACTCCTAATCGATATTCTTCATATTAGATACGTCCGTTATCATTGTTAAAGTGCTTTGATTATATTTAAAACAATCATTATGCTAACTATTAGGCACATAAAAACTTCAGGTCAAATTATAAAATGTTTAAGAATATCGAAATATTGAAAATCAGATTATAACAGATCTTAACATTTTTATAAAGCTCAGATTATAATAAAAACTCCTTAGATGCACATATAATTATTTCATTACGAAAATGAAGCAATCCTTTGATAAAAGAGACTTTGGGGCCAGAGTAGAAACTTTATAATCAAGAAACGAATAATTAACACCCTTCAAACTCACCAGTTACTTATAATGACTTCAAATATCTTACTTTGTGAGAGAGTATTAATGTTTTTTCCTGATTCGGGACAGATTTTGTGCCATTCATCTTCAGTAGAGGATCTTTGTTCTGAGGCGGAGGAAAATATCTCCATTTTGATCATTTATCTTCTTATATCACCCTTCAAGTTCTCAGTAGGATGATTTCCGGAAACAAATGCAAGTGGTTCCAATGATTTTCCGGAAACAAACCCAACAGACTCAAAGCCATTGAAGGAAAAGCAGAAAAACTGCCATTACAGACCTACCACCTAATTGAAGTTTGGAGAAAAATTGTTTCTTTTTTCAGATCATACTAATAAATACTCTCAGCCATTAAAACTATCTACGTTCAACTTCTTTTCAGAAGAGAAAGCATTCTGTAGCCAGATCACCCATGCTGCAGCAATTGTTGTCCCAAGCAATTTATTGTTTGACAAATTCGAAGCATTGAGTTTAAGGATATAAAATCCAGCAAAGATTTTACACAATTTATCACTTTACTGGAAATTTCTGTATTAATTTACTACACTACATGTTATTTTCTTTAAATTATATAAGCTAATTGTTTATATAATATCTGTGTTGGAGTATTTGTTGGCTAGTATAACTTACAAAACTTTCCTTTTATCTATAAATTGCAAGATTTCAAAGTCTAGTTACAGAAATTTTTTTTCTCTAACTTTCATCTTCAATTTCAAAAAAAAAGTTTTACGATTATTTTAAAACTTAGTATTTCTTTTAAATTAAGTATAATATTGATTCCTCTGCTAACTAAATAAAAGCTAGAATCTGTCCTTTTTCATTTTGTTTATTTGTTTTTGGATGCATTATTATTTATGCCACCTTTTGTGACCAACTGGTTTGTCGGGAATTTTTGTTCTGTTCATTTTCAATTAAACCTCTCATGAACAACTTAATATCCCTGTTTCCTCCTTCAAAAATATTTTAAGGCATTAATCGTGATAGATATCAAATCAGTGTAGTTTTAAAAACTTACACCTTTTTTTCTTATGAACCATATGAGTATATTCAAGTTCTATGATATCATAATACTATTAAAATACAACTGCCAGGATAATATACATTTTAATTTTCTTTATACTGTAACTTCACTGGTTTATTCCTCATGTAAACTTCACAAATATTAAACTCAATCGTTTATCTGTAACTTTCAACAACAGAGGAATATCATATTAAATATTTTACAAAACAATGGAGCTTCTTCGAATTTCATTTTATATAAATTATTGACAATTGTGCTGAAATAAAATTTAAGAAAAAACTGCTAAAATTCAAGAGAAATTTAATCAAAATTTAAATTTGAATTATTAAAAAAACAACTTCTAAATTTTAAAAGGGTGTAAAAATCAATTTTGTGCAATAATATTTTCTTGGGTTATTGCAGAAATATAATAAAATTCCGTTTAATTTTTAATCTATTAAATTTTCCAAAATTCTCTCTGATATCCCCATTCACTCCTTCCAAAGTATATCTGTACTAAATGGAATAGCTTCAATTGTAACGATTTGTTTTGTAGATAACTAAAAAATTCCTATTTATCTTTATTATTTATAGAAAAATAACTAACTTCTCAATATGGAAAACTTTAAAACATTTTCAGTTCTGCAATAGCTTTAAAACCCATAATAAATGATATTTATAATGTTATGACTTTAACTTCATAAGCAGATCAAAAACTTTTTATTCAAACCAAAATAGAGTTTTTATATATAACTCAAATACATTTTCCATTCATTGGGAATTTAATTTTAATGCAACATCAAGGAACAATCTCTTCTAACTTTAAGTTTATCTGAAAGCTTTTTTCCGGACGAAAAATTTTTCAAGCTCTATAAAATACAGGTATTTTGATGTGGATACTTAGTGTAGAAATCCAATCGCATGTAACACCTCTAGCATCTCATAAAAGTGTTTGGTGATGTATAAAAGTTTTATGAACTCTCATTAAAAGTGATTGATAAGATTACTTTTTGGTAAAAACCTTTTAAAACCAGTTTTCAATTCTCCCTAAAAGCGGATACAAATTCTAGCACTCTGAAATTGCGAAAAGCTGACAATTGACCTCTGAAGAACAGACTTAAGAAGTAGAAAAGCGATTGCCAAACTTATTCTGCCTGGGACAGAAGTTTGCCAGGAGGGTTATACATTTCTCTAATTCTCTAGAATCGTATACTGAATGTTGTCACTCGCTTTAATACAAAAACAGTTTTTCTTATCACACTGAATATTTTTTTAAATAAGAATCTCTCTTGAGAATAATTTTCATAACTTATTATGCGCTCAATAATTTATTTTTCACATTTTACATGCAATTTATTTCCTACTTGTTCCATATTTAGACCATCTATTAGATTCTATTTTATTCAATAGATGAAGTTTAGAAATGAGATTTTATGCAGTGAATTTTTTTATTTTAGTGTATTACGTTATAAAATTCCTGATTTTATGTAATGACAGCACAAGCAAACAAAATCTTACATGATATAGTTAATTGAAATTTTAAAATCTTCTTTGTTATTAAAGATGAGTCCTATACTATCTATAAAAAAGATAATTATTTTGAAATTATTTAAAAATAATTCTGTATATTTGATATTATCAGCATTTTTTTAAGTGCAACAAGTCAGTATTTATATTGTTTTATTTGAAAAAATACTAAGTTACCCTAATTTTCTTTTTTTTATGTAATCTCTTTTAAAATATTATATTTATCTTTCTTTTGCTTCTTTTAGGAATTGGAAAAAGCGAAGACCATAACTATAGGAAAATTAAGTCACATCTGGTATTTCTATACTCAACCATATTTCTTTCAGCTTAGAAAGAAATCCTATTTTGAAGGTCCTCTGAAATAACAGATATTGCGCTAGACGCACCTATGCGGATTCTAGCATGAAATCAAAAAGAAACTAAATATATTTTTAATTAATTCACTGTGAATGTATTGACAGATCCCTCTATCTTTTAAATATCATTCAAAAATCTTGAGGAAAGTAAAAATCCCTTTTTATAATAACTAGACATTTTAGAGTCGTTAAATATGATAAATTTAGTACATCTTCTTAAACAACCTTTTTTTATCTCTAAAATTAACGACAACTAATATTTTGAATAAATTTCCAATAAAAGATACTCAAAGGAACAAACAGTTTTATGAAACACATATTAGCACAGTTTCTCAGATTGGTAACTATTGAAAATACGTATTTCGTTATTCATCGTTTCGTATAGAAATTAATTAAAAATTTGAATGACACATACCTTGAAAATGGAATAAAAATATGAGATTAAAAAGTAATCAAAATCTGATAACAACTAAAATAAATTCATTTAAGTAAGGCAGGGAACCAAAGCTGGCTTTATGATCCACAAAAATAAGTTATAAGTCCTCGAAACAAAAATTAACTCCCGTTTTTAGAAAGTTCAAGATGAAGATAAATATAAAAATCGTAGTTTAATATCAGCTGCGTGTACAGTCAAAAGTCTAAAAAATTCAAAGAAAAGTCACGAGTTTTTAAAACATACATAACATGTAAAAATCATTATTTAATATTTTAAAAAATTATTATTCAATACATATACCTATTGCAAAGATAAAACAAAAATAAAAATTTACTCTGAGACTAAATTTAATTAATAAATGAATTAATTATCTTTCTCGGCTCTTTAAAAATATAAAAAAATTAATTAATTGTTGAAGAACTAGGAATAGTCTGAACTACTTTAAAATAATAAAAATATTGTTACAAATTGTTCAAAAAATCATTAAAATTTTGTTAAAATTGTAGGAAACCTCTATGATAACTTCATATTATAGAAGGAATAATCTTTTTTTTAATCTTGTTGTTGTTGTAAAAATTAATTAAAAGCAACAATATCGTTGAAAGTCATCTTAAAAAAAGCAGTAAAATTTTGCTTCATTATTAATTAATTAAAATTTCCGAATTTATTTCTCATATATATTTTTCCACTTTCTGAAGTTAATTGGTATCAAATTTTGTAACTCTAAGTATAATGTTTTGCCTTATAGAGTCTCAAGGGACAAATAGATAGACACATTAGCACACACTCACTGTAATCACTTGTGATAATAAAAAGTATTTTACTAGTTTACAACAAACTGCATAACAAATACTCGTATGAAAAGAGTTGCATCACTGGGGAGAAATTCATCATGAAAACTGAATTTCGAATTACAGAAATTATTAATGCTTGAAGAATTTTTCAAACAACTGAGACCTTATCTTTTATCTAAAGGATTCAGAAAACAAAGAAGCTAATGCACACATCTCCACATCCAATCAACGAGGTTAGATACGTCGTGTTTAAAATGAAATATGTTATTTATTATACCACAAATACTTGCATAATACATATGAACGAAGAAACAAAAGCTACAGTATCCATAGAAGATGAAATATCTCGACATTATTTTCAAGAAAATTTAGAGAACTAGGTGAATATATTTGAGAATTTGAATTTGATAGGTTCTCATTTTCTAGGAATTCATAACAATATGATAGACATGAGATCAATAGTAGACATTTTTATATAAAAATGAAAATATGGAATAGAAAAATAAGGAAATAAAGAATGCTATAAAATTAGTTAAATTATAAATAAATTTCTTAACATCTATTCAGTTCATGAAAAACATAATAAATTTCTGCTTTCACTATCGAATAGCATTTGGTTTAAAAATCGCCATTTGGGATAAAATATTGAAAGATTTTTACATACGAGGAAAATTGAACTGTGTAATATAAATAGGTCAGAGTTATTGATTTACAAAGAGACATTTTATAGCAAATAAGTAACTTTGAATAATTTTGAAATTAGATTTTTTTTGTTTCTTAATATAAATTTTCAAATACAGTTTTATCTCTAATTCGTCTATAAAATCACCGTGATTAATCACAGATTACAGAGATGTATAGAAGAAGGAGAATCTATAGATGTATAGAAAATGGAGAAATATATCCCGTCAATCATAATAAATGTGAAACTTGCCTTGTAGTATTATAAGTAAAATAATTAGAATGAGTTATTTTTCTTAAAAGACATTGAATTAGAATTAATTTTATGAATGCTGTATACTGTTAAGCGATTGAATAAAATATATCTCTACTATGCTTTTATTAGGCCTCAAATATATGTTTTTAAAATACATTGAATGAATTTTATGCATATAAAATTTACAAGTTTTAATGCCCAGCTACCACCTATAATTGGTGGCATTTACGAGCTCTTGCGGCGAAAAATTCTGAAATTACACAAAATTAAAGACCATTGAAGTAGATCAGTCTGCTCCCAAATTAAAAATATGTTAAAAAATTAAGCTAATCTATTAAGTATTCTTAAAACTATTCGTTTTCTTTTTTATAATATCTTTACAAAAATATGTTAAAATTTCTAGATGCACTATAATACTAATGAAATAAACAAGTATAAAATAGAATAGAATATCAAATACATTTTAAAATATGTTTATTAACATTTTTCGAGTGATCATTGTTAAATTTTAGGAATTTCGTTTGGATATATTTTACATCAATCTTCTTATTTTCATTAGTTTATTACCCCTTGTTATAGACATAACATTTTACAGAAATTTGCTATTAATTTCCCATATAGATTATATAGCTAAGAACGAAAAAAATTCATGTGACTGATTATCTCAAATCTATGGTGTTTTCAAAATTATTTTATATCACTAATATACAACTGTGACCAGCCTTCATTCATTCCCAAAACAGGATTGTTAAAATATAATCTATTATTGTGTCAATATACAAATGTCCCAATTGATCAGATAATATGCTGGTTTTTTTATATAAATGATTAAAATTTTAAGAACCTACTATAATAAGTTTCGGCATCATTAATTTACACCAACTAGAATCTGGTTTAAGTAAATATAATTTCATCTCGAATGACTAAGACTGAATAATGCTTAATCTAGATATATGCAGAACCCATTAGGACAAATGAACGAAATGAAGGTTCATTAAGCCTGTTAGATTCAAGCCTTCTATGAGCGGATCACCAGAAATAATTCTCTAGACATTATTGGCAAATCTCTTTTGGTATTTGATTAGATTAAGAAAAGACTCTGTTTTCTTCATTACTTTCTAAATTTTTAAAAATCGAAAAAAAATATTTCTGATTAAATTTGACTTAATCTCTTAACTGTACTGAAGAGCAAGCTGATGATCGAAACTATTTAGCATTTATTTTCAATGCAAACCTTTCAAATTATAATGACAAAGAATAGACAACGTCTTATAAATGTTGGAATATCTGCAAAACGAAGGAATACGTCTGTACCTTTCTATACAGTTTTCAGTTTTGATCTTTAGCGAAGTTGGAATACAGTCGTTTGTGAGCTTTTGAAAATGTTTCTTCAGAATGATCTAGGAGGCTCAGTGTTACAATTTTAGACATCGATCCCCTCTTACTTCTTTATGATCAATGCAGATCCCTCTTCTGTTGCCGATTAATGCTGGGAAACATTGAAAGACAGGTATATGAAGATTTTAAGATCTCCTAGAGTAGAATTTTTTATCTTCCATTCGAGTACCATTAGACAGTTCAAAACTTATATCTACCGAGTGCAATTTCTTGTACAATTAACTATATTAACATGAAAAGCTATCCCAGAAATATAACTTTCATAAATGTTATCACAGACTTGGATCTTATCGTTATGTCTGTAGGTTAGATAGATAGGCTGAAAAGTAAATCAGTGATACTATTAATTTCATGTACTTTTAATGAAGGCTCAGGCAAGGCAACTAGGGCCAAGAGTACGACTTAGCTACATACACACCACATTTGCTTGCACAGCCCCTTTTTACAGGGCGGCACAGTTACACATCTCACAGATAGCACACAGAAGAACAACCATGCCCGAACAAATTTTATTCGTATATAAAGATTTCTGATTAATAAAATATTTACTTGATTCAATTTCAAGAAAGTTAATCAATCTCTAAAATTTATTTAAAATCTCCTCGCTCTCATTTTGCTCAAGAATTGAAACAGCGAATTATAGATAGGAACATCCATCAACAGTCTGGATTATCACATTTGTGTCTCTCTCCAAGAAATTTTAAAAATGTCCAAGATTTGCTTCAAATTTGAATCTTTTGTCTCATATTGCTCTGTTAAAATTTCAAATTTGTACAGTAAAAATTTCAAATTTAAAGAAAAACCTTTAATAATATTTAATATTTATAAAAACTGGCTTCTAGAGAAATCTCTTTTTCAAAGTGTGCTTTGCTTAGATTACTCAAAGAAACTTGGTGATTTTATGATAATAACCCTAAAGGATAAATATCAAAATTTGTCACAAAATATATCGTCCTTCATTTATTCTTTCAAAAGCTATTATAATTTAAATATATCAAGAATTCCACTATAAAGCGAAAGGAAATGATTCATAAGCTCATATTTATTACATCTTCTACAAAGTAATTTTTAAGATTGCATTACACCTCTTAAAATATTTTTGTAATACGTATTTCTCTGAAATAAATTTGAAAATAATGTTCTTTCATTTCTTTTCAGGACTCATGGCGAATATTCCTTATTGTGCCAAGAGATTCAAAGTGCTGATAACTAAAAGGATATTCCAAAAGAAAAAGAAAAAATCATGCTGTGATATATTTGATAAATACATATTGGGAGGGGGCGTGTCTTTTTTTAATAGAAATTTAAGAATAATAATGCAATTGTGACTGGTGCATTTTCAAGATGTAAAATTTCTTAGCTATCTCACCACAATTGACGTCGTTCCCAACGAACTGCTTCACTCAAACTTCCCAAACATTGAAACAATATTCTTCATTCTTATCCTATACAGATGCTATAAATTTGTAATGCAAATCACCAAGATAATCAAAGAAAACGTTAGTCAACGTTATTTTGATTTTTCAGCGACTTTCACGTGATCTTGCTTGACCTTTCAAGTGCCACTAATTGATTGATTCTGAATTAAAAGTAAAACCCAAGTTTTATCGCTGGTAATAAGACATTTTAAAAATCACTTTAAAAAAGCATCGCTTGGAATACTTAAGCACCCTGTTTTCAGAGCATCTAAAAAAGTGAAGCACCACAAAAAGGCGACCAAGTCCTTCAGTCAAGTACTGACTAAATTGCATTAGACGTGTGATCATTTGCGCTTTGCTTCAAATCTAAATAGTCTCATAAAATTGCTAGTTTATTTATGAGCGTTTACACTAATTTCTTAAATTATTAAACAAAGATCACTAAACGCCAATTCTCTGACCAAAACTGGTTCACATGTTAAAGGGGATGAACTGGATGGTTATCCATCAGAGCGTAATCTATTTGTGCCGAATTCTTTACTTTTCTAAAAATTTTGCACCACTCAAATTGCTTTCTATTTTTAAACAAAGGATATTTTTTAAGGTTTTGTAACAAAAATGTTATTGCAAATACAAATATTAATTTCTCAATTACGCCATTTTCCAAACTCTCCACTGTTAAAATTCTCTTTAAAAAATTCTTTAAAGTAATTTATTGCCTGAAGATAACATGAAATAAAATTCCGAGTGTCCTCAGGTGTTTATATACATCCTTAAAATATACGGATTTCTAGTATATAAGCATATTAAATGAAAAATTCTTGATTTCACAATTATGTATAGATAGATATAAGAATGCAGTATGGAGTGTTTCATGCTGCTATTCTTTTGAAATTGGAATATTCTACTAATTTGCAATGAAAGCATCATTAGTGCAAATCGTTTATTTCGGGAGAATAATTTTGACCCTCGGTGTATATAGGCTTTAGGAAACCAATACATGTAAATTTTTTCAAAGAAAATAATGGAAAGATTGTAATGAAATCAGCTAATGAGCAAAGAACTGCCTTTGGGTTTCTTCGTCGACTTTATATTCTTCCATTTTTGGATCAGGAAGTGATGCCCCACCCCTTTTATACCTTGCAACATTTTTTTCAATATTCTCTTGATCAAAATTAAACATATAAAAAATATAAATATCTACTTCATGCATAATGCATATTTATGAGAAAAAAGATTTCTCGCTAAGACAAAGCCGATAATCTTTTAGATATAAAATAATTAACTTCAAAATGCTTTTTTGAATTACTTGACTGCAAATCTTTTAAAATATTTTTTTTCTTCTTCAAAATTGTAAATGAAACAACTAAACATATATTTTCCGACATTGGATTCAATAATCAGTTTTTCAAGAATTTTAGGCAAAATTCATGCTTTTGCCTTCCTCCCCAGCCCCTTCATTTTCCCCTTAAGTACCCCGAAAAGTGAAGTCATTATTTGGCATGAAATAATTCTCAACTTGAGAAATTTATAAAGTCATTAGAAAATCTTGGTACAGAAAATAGAAACTTTTTCATTTCTGTACATCATATAGAGATCCAAAAAATATTCTGTTTATTTTAGAAATTCTTGCAGCATATCTTCGAAAACTTGAAATCAAACCTGCAATCAAGAGTTTCGGAAACAAGTCAAACGATGTTATTATAAAAAAAATATAACATTTATTCTGAAAGTAGAAGAAAAAATGCTGGAAGAAACTGGTTTCTTCAGCAGAATAGCTCTGACTCGGTCTTGCTAGAGTCATTTTTTTAACTTCATTTTCTTGATAAGATCTGAAAAGTTTCAATATCTGAAGACAGTAAAACATACGTTTGACATGTGGCCTACGAGGAGTAGTTAATTTGCTTTCGTATGTTGTGATACACTGTACTACATATTTTCATATAACCGGTTTGAATCTTCTGCAAGCACAAGCAGATTTAGAGGAGCTTTTGGTCACTTTGAATTGCCAAAATGGAAGGAATGGAAGCTTTGTTCGTAGTGGTGATTCCAGTTTTGCTTCTTTTCGGTATATTGTATATAATGTAAGTTTTTAATTTTGTATTTAATTTTACACAAGAAGGATATATTCTTTTATATGCTATTTTTAATTACCTGTATTAAAT
The DNA here is from genome assembly GCA_026289955.1 of Argiope argentata. NCBI lineage: Eukaryota > Metazoa > Arthropoda > Arachnida > Araneae > Araneidae > Argiope > Argiope argentata. The sequence goes on along the minus strand of JAOUZG010030984.1, from coordinate 300,051 downwards.
ATGTGTTCTCGTAATTTTTAATTTTTAAAGCTTTATTTTAAGAATAAGTGAAGACTGAACCTTACAGCACAGTACAGTTAGAAAATTATTTCAAGAACAGGAATTTGGATATCTTTCAACTTAATTGGAAAAATTCCTAATTCTTCCATATTTTTTACTTATATAAATTCCATTTTAATGTTGTTGTGCGTGTATGTGTGTTTTATTCAATAGATTTACTTTTGATTTAATGAATTATCTAATTTAATTTCAGACCATGCTGTTTTAAATTCTTCCAAATTACCAATGCACATTATAGACAATTTTTGCAATCTAAAAAAGCAATAATGATTGCTTATAAAAAGCTTGTATTTCTAAACAAATGTTAAAAAAACGATGAAAAATTTATTACGAAACAAATACTACAGTATCAAAGGTATTAAAATATTATTCCTATTAAAAATTATTCAAAACTTTATTCGTATTAAATAAGTATCTAATAACAAATAACGGCGGCTAATAAAAATAAATTAGTATTAAAAAAATATTAGTATTAAAAAATTTAGAAATAAATTTTGTAATAAAATAGATATAACGAAATAGAGGGGGAAAAGATTATTTCTGAACTGGACCGAGACTATCTTACTCAAGGTAGGTTTTTTTTTGTAATTAAATCAAATAATCAAAAAAAAATTGTGAATTTTTCTAAATCCCATTAATTAAAAAAATTAAATCTTGTAGCTATTGTTTATCGACCTCTTATTACATAAAAGATCCGGTTGTACAGCTACCTAAGCGCATGTGTGCATGCATAATACTACGTTATTCCAACCGGACCTTTTGCTAGCATCCTGGTTTGACATTTATTTCTCCTTTGTAAGTCACCTGCCTAGTACGAAAAGAAACATTACAGAATCAGCATGGAAATTCTAGAAGTATTGCAATTGCTTGCACTGATTGGCCTGCTTATTATGGCCGTTATTCTTGCAGCAGTGTTAAGTTACACGTAAGTTTATTTTTTAAACTGTTTTTACTCATTAAAAAGAGTTTACAGTTCAACTTAATTTTCAACGCTTAAATATCAAGTTTGGGGTGGTTTAATTCAAGAATATATATCGTGAGTTCTTACATTGGACTATTTTCGCAACCTAAAAAATATTTTAAAATCAGATCTCAGGTTTTAAACTTCTTATAGAAAAATGTAACCGAAAAATAATTCGGGAAAAATTAAATAAAAAACTTTTTATTTAAGCTTGCCACGGAAACTTTAAACCGTGTTATAAGTTCATATGACGAAGAAGAGCTTAAAATAAATGAAAAAATTATGTTCATTTGCGAAAATAATATGTTGAAATTTCATATAAGGTTTATTCCACAAAATTTTATGCCGAAATTCTTTTAAGGAAGATCCATATCATTCGCGCTTCAGTGCACAGCGCCACGTCATGTGCATTGGCAGTTGGTCGTCATTTTAATTTTGACACTTATTTCGTCAATTTTTTTGGCCTCGACGCTGATTAGGGTTACATAAATGAAATTTTTCGAGAAAGAAACGTTTCTGAAGAATTCATATTACACATTCTGAACTTTAAAAAGAAACATATAGAAAAATATATCACTATATGAAAGGGTTATTCAGGAATAATTAAAATATTTCAAAAAAATTACTTAACTAAATACAAATAACAACAATATATTTAATTTAATTTGCTTTCCTTTTTCATTCATTTACTTGTTGTAGATATTCTTAGATTTGAAAGAAAATTCTTTTATATTATGAGCGTAAAGGAGTGACCAATCATGGTACGTGCAGTGAAAACTCCTCACTCTGTAGAGGAGTTTTCACTGCAGGACCAGATATTTTTTTAATGCTGTTGTACATTTAAAGGGCAGGTGTGTGTGTGTGTGTGTGTGTGTGTGTGTGTGTGTGTGTGTGTGTGTG
>JAOUZG010030984.1:279223-293854 GCA_026289955.1 Argiope argentata | reverse complement strand
GTGCGTGCGTGCGTGCGTGCGTGTGCGTGTGCGTGCGTGGAACATAATTTTTTAAAAATTTAGAACAGAAGTTTAGAATTGTTTGCCCTTCCTCACATTTATTAATTGTTAATTCCATATTGAACTATTTCTTTAAATTAATTTTACATTATTTCTAAATGATGCACTTTTTCCACTTTTATCATTTAAATCATATCTGTTTATCTCTTGATTATCATTCAGTTTAAATTCATTCTGAAATTATTAAATCAATTAATTACTGACTGCAGGATAATTTGAATTAAATATTAAGTAATTGATAGAGTTGAAATGAACTATGTAATAAATTTAAAATAATCAGTATTATAAGGCAAATTCAAATTCCCCTCAGAATTGATCATCAAATGAGGTTTTTTAAACACGAATTTCAACATGAATAATTTGTAACGAATTATGACTGAGAAATATTCAAGTGTAGCTCAAGAGAGAAATAGTAATTGAAAAAATATGAGCTTGGGAATTACTCTTATCTAATATTCCTTTTTTGTTTCACTTTTGTAACACAACGAACCAGAATGTGCAGTTAAAATATCTGTTCACCATAGATTTTTTTTCCCATGGTCCGTATGTCCCAAATGTCTATGAACTAAGTGAATTTGAACGGCTCTACATAGTTCATATATAGTTCATAGATTTTTAAAAAATGTTATTTTCTATTAAAAAATTTCTTTTCGTATTAATTTTTTTCTTGTTTGTGCGAACAAAACATCAAACTAATTTTAATCAATTTTCTATTTATAGACTTTATATCAAATGCATGAAACCTTTCTGTGCTAAGCAAATCAGAGGAAGCAGTTTTCGCCGGACATCTTCCCTTGAACTCCCCCCTTGCCGCACATTCACCGATTCTATGCTTAATATCAACATCCATGAATATTTGAATGATACCGATGAAGAAGAAGAAGAGTCTAACAGTCTGGACACAGCTAACGAAGAGGGCAACTTTGAAAGCATGGAAAACATGGAAGATCCACAAGAAGGATCGTATACCCTGGATGAAACCGAGCTGGTCACTACTGAGCAGCTAGTTAGAGATCTGGTATAAGATGAGAAAAATTGATGCGCTCTCCTGTCTTCCGAAACGGCTATGATTATTAAAAAGCAAATTATTGTAATATAATAAAGCAGCAATTCAAAAAAAATTTGTTCATTATTTTTTACATAGTAATGCATAAGTAAATTTTGGTAAATTAGACTTGAGGAGATGTTTTTGGTCACCATTTCTCCAGCATGATGAAAGGATAAAATATTTTTTGGGTTCAAACTTCCTTAAGATTTTTTAACATTTGTTGGTTAAAATAAATCCTTTCATTAGTTCAAATTAGCTTCATCAATTTGATTCGAACATTTTATGTGCCTAAGAAATATTTGTTTTATATCTGAAAAGTCACAACTATTTGATTAAATCACGCTTTTAATCATTTTGATCAGTTGTCTGCATTGCATTGTAATAAGTCCCTTTGCACTATAATCTTATTCATTTCTATGTACTGATTTAAATTGCATATTTTTTCATCAACATTTATATAAATCAATCTAAAAAATATTGCCCAAATAATTAAAAAAAATTTTGAACAAATTTTTTACTATGCATACAAAAAATTCTTAATTAAAATCGATTCTAACTTCAAACAGACATTGCATTTAATTAACCCTTAAATATCTCAAGTTTAATTTTTAAAGATAAAATTAAAGCAAATTAAATGCACTGTAAAGTAAAAATAGCTGTAACAACACACAAATGTTTCCAATTATAAAATTTATCTATTAATCACAACATGGTAAATACTCAAACTACTAAAATTACTTTTTAAAAGAATCTAAAGGTTTTCAATAAATTACTCAACCATTATGTTTAGAAACCTAATATTTGAAACCATAGTATAGTGCATCAGGTTTCAACATTTCAAATTCTTACATCTAATATTAATTATTCATACTTTTCACTTGTCAAATATTTAAGAATGCTACTCTAAAGAATAATTTTAGATACAATAATCAATTGTTACTTTAAAATTCATTTTTAAAAATTGTTCTTTACTAACAATTTTCAATTTTCCCCATTTCGGACTAATAATACGAGTAGTTCTTCGTCCTTAAAAAATATCTATATTTAAATTGGAAACTAGCCGCTTTTGGCTACCAGCTGGTTTATCAGGAATATCGAGTTCAATTTCAATTTGAATTCCTAGTGCAGAGTTTTATATTCATGATTCACCATTGATATAATTTAAAGCATCAGAAGATTTTAACTACTTCATATTCGTTCACTTCATTATGTACATGAACATTACTAATGGAATTAAACCCTAATACATCATAATATTATTTAAAAGTGTACCTCATCAGGTAATCTATCTACATTAATGTAGTTTCTCTTTCTTATTCCTCATGTAAACTGTGCAGATACTAAATAGAATATTCCTGAAATTTCTCAAATGGAAGAAAAGCACTAAAATATTTGATGAAAAAATATGGTTTGAATTTGATTGCAACAATGGAAAGTATTTAAGGACATATAACTTAGTGGCTTCTTTTCTATCTCTACTAAAGCATATTTGAGTTTTTCAATATGTACTAATAATGGTCCGAATTTACAAGATTATAAGAAAATCACCGACCTATTTGGAATGTGTTGATATGCACCAGAGAAAGACGACATTCTTCAGTTAAGTAAAAATGCATATGAACTTATTAAAAACTGATAAAATATGCCAAACAAAAATTTTAAATAATATCATCTAATCAAGCTATACAACTCTTCTAATACAAACTACAAATAAGGTTAAACTATAAACGGTTATGAAATCTAAAAAATCATTGTTGTCAAAAAGTTGATTAAGGTTATAATATTTTATACTTTATTAAAATTAGTGAACAACGTATTGTAATTCGTTATGATTAGAAAGCTTTGAAGGTCAAACAAATTCATTACAACATGAATTATAACAATTAAACATATTATAAAAGCATCTGATACTGCAAAAATTCTAGCGGAGAAGAAAAAACTTAAATTATACTGCGTTTATTTAGATGTAATATATACGAGTGAAGAACAAAAAACTAAAAAAGCAATAAAAATATTTAAAACGAGAAAATAGCGTTATTAACACTTAATCAAAACTGAAATATACTTGAAATTTTCCTGAATGTTGAATTAAAAGTTTTAAATAATACTATTTATATTTACGTGCTTGAAAGAGTTAAAAACTCGTAAAATAAATACAAAGATGACTTGGTATCTAATAAAGGGATAAGAGTAAATGGACTTAACATTTTATGACGTTAAATTTTTATATATGAATTACTGAAATAAAATAAATGTAACATAGCGCAATGAATAGTGGTGATTTTACTGGTAACTTAAGTAGTTTATTTACAAAATTTATCAGCAAATTAAAAAGTATGAAAAATTATTAAAATATGACAAGTTATAATTACATACCGTCCTCTTTCAAAAGCCGAAGTGATATTTTTATCGGAACAAAATCATATCTCCGTTTGGGCACGTGGTTGTAACAATTAATAGCAATTTACATATAAAAAGTATTTCATTTTTTATGACAGAGGAGGAAAATTCTTACAATAAAAAAGGCAAGCTACAAATTTTTACGAAACAAAAACTGATATGGTCTAAAATTAATAATATATAAAATATATATTACTGAATATTCTAATAAAAGAAAGTAAGACAAGCAGAGATGTTTCTGAATCCATGCCCTATATATATAACGCAATTTACAAACGGAAACATAATATTTAAAAAAAAGTTTCAAACATAATAAAAAATGTTAGTAAATGTTTCTTAATATTAATATTATATACTTTCTTAATAAATCTGACTTTTTTCATACTCTTCTTAGTTTCAAAAGATAAAAATAAGTATTACATAATAAATAAATTCCAAGTTAAATCAAAATACTTAACCCAGAGAGAAAATAACGTCATAATATATCAAATTCCATATATAACTTATAACAAATTTATTCTTTTGCTATATAAGAGCTACGCTAAACAAAATTAGCTGTACTTATTTCGCTGAAAGCAGTGGGATGGAAAATGTTTTGTTGGATATTAAAATCATGCTTTGAGTAATCATTTTATACGCAGTTTGATTGTATGAAACAAGCCCTAGAAATTATTCTGTTTTCTGGATGCGTTGTAGAAAATATGACTCTGTGGAAATATTTGTATTTTGTGTGTATTTCAAAGGATCCAATCTGGAGAAATATTTTTCTAAAAAGTACAAAACAGTTCTTTTAACCATTGACTGAATTTGAAAATGTTCTTAAACACTTTTATGGATAAGCTAACAATATTTAAAATGAGAAATAAGTGAGAACAAAATAATTTAAAATTACGTATCAGGAAGAAGAAAAACAATTTTTTTAAACTGATAAAGAAAAATTCTGACTTTTTTTCACATCAAGATAAGTATATAGTCGCATGTTTAATTTTTTTCTTTCTATTGTAAACATTAGAGCTTCGCGACAGAACACGTCACTTGTTAAGCGATGATAGAAATGCATTCAAGATAATAAAAAATGCAGAATAAGAATTTTCTAATCTATAAAAATCAGAATTATATATAAAAAATTCATTTAAACCAAGGAACATTTCAAAGAAAATGTCTATATATAAAAAAAATTTCTAGATAAGTGTAATATGGATATTATTATTAATCTACTGCGCATTTATACTTTTCGCTGCGATACTACTGCCATCTGTATATTTACATATTGCTATCCCATGACTTTTGTCACTTCAGTGTATTAATGCCTTTATTAAGCCTGGTTATGACGAAAAAATCATATGATCGTGGAATATTTAATCTATTTTTAACAATTGGAGAGGGATTTTTTATAGGATACTACTAAGAGGGTATAGATATTGAAAACTGCTTGCTAAATTCGAAAACAAAAATGTTTTTCCAACATCAAGGATGCTTTCTACTTAATTGTGACTGTAAACTTGTAATAGAAAACTGTGCACAGCTTGAATTTCTGGTAAAAGATTCATATGATTATGCCTGTGTTTTAAAAAATATTACAGGATATAGCTGAGAAACAAGCTACTTAGTTTCTCTAAGTAGTACATAGAGCATCAACTACTATTATTTAAACTGATTTCTACAAAAATAACAATAACTTTTAAACACAATGGTTTGTTCAGAACTATTTAAGTAATAAAGTCGATGTAAAGGGGGTATAGAGTAACTTTTTTCACATTGTCAGTTTGAGTTATCTCTAACAGTAGATATTGAGAGCAAGTAATGCAAACTCAAAAAGTTAAATTCAAGCACCAGTTTGCCTATAAAAAATTTACTAATGTAATAGTTATATTTAATTTATTATAACGGAATTGTAAAAATTCAAAAGCTTATGTTTTAAAATTGAACAATTTAATCCAATATGGACGTTTATTTATTCTCAATAAACAGAAAGGTTTTCTATAGAAAAAGAAATGCCAAAAACGCTTCGAATACTTTTTAAATATCGACTAATTAATTATTTAGTATGGAAAAATGCAAATTATTAAAAAATCTCCGATAAAAATTAACATTTCGCTTGTTTCGATAGTGAAATTTTTATGACGTAGCACGTTAAAAGCCCGCTGACAGTTATCTGTCAGTGATTTAAGTCGAGTGAGTTTCTTTTGTTTTTTAGTAGCGCCAACTATGACCAAAAGTACGAATCACCTACTTCAAGCATCACATTCGCTTTCTAAACCCTTTTTCACAAGGGAGCACATTCCCACATTTCACAAATAGACCGCAGTAGAGGAACAACCACACCCTAACCAGGACTCGAACCCGGGACACTCAGATCACAGAAAAAAGTGCTAAACCATTACCAGGATTCCGGCGATAACGAAGCAAAACAATTCATTACATACACAAATTTCATTATATTCATGAAGACCGTAGATATAATGAGTGATGGTGTTGCTTTGTAGGTAGAATTTCGGTGCCGAAACTGAAGGGTCACTTGTTTGATACTCAATTTAGTTCAAAATCACCTGTGCATAAGATGCTAGTGAAGATGAATTTTGCCAGTACCAAATGTTCTTACGCTAGAGTGACGTTAGATTTTTGAAGGAGATTAATGCAGTTTTAATGTCATTCTTTTTATTTAATTATAATTCCAAACGGCGATTTCTGTACATTTCGGTCTCGATCAAATGATCAAGACAACGATGTCTGAGACATCGTTCGTCTTTAAAACCTCTAAATAATCGTTGCTTACTAGCGAATAAATTCGTAAAGACAGGTATTTATAATTTCTTTTATATCCAAAAATGTTCGAATTTGTCAAAATACAATTTGTTCATTTTTTATATGTAATTCTTTGGATCTTATGATAAATATGTTACACTATTTCCTTCTTAGAACTGTTCATTTACTTCCCATCTTTATAAGGTTAGAATATAAAATAATTAATAAGCTGCATGCAAAATAATAGAACGTAGAAACTTATTCTCTTAATCTTCTCCAATCAACTAGCCAAAGTTGCCTGAAGGAAACACAGGAAACGAAGGAAGTAGTTCACATTAACCGTTTCATCAATTATACTCTAAGAAAAGTGTTGGAACTTTCACACTACTTTCCAGACTTTCTAACACGACATCAGAAAGCTCTTTGAAAAGGTGTTTTAAATTATATTATGCTGAGAGTACAACGGAATATTTATATCTTTCTCGCTTCCCTTTATTTCATTTATTCTCTATTCCAAGGACAGAAATCTATAATCAAAGATTAAAAGCAGTGAAGTTCTTTTTTTTTTTTTTTGATGATATAATATTGTTTCAAGGCATTTTATGATTTAGAACGAATCGTCAATTTTATTTCAAAATTGATATAATTCTTATAATTAATTAAACTGATATAATTCTTATAATTAATAATTCTTCTTTATTAATTAAACTGATGATTATTTTTAAAAATAATTTTCTCCAATTTCCGTTACCGTGTGGTAGAAAACTTTGAAACATTTTATGCAATATTAGAAGAACATGGTTATTTGAACTAAACATAAAATTTAAACAATCTCCTTAATCAATCTTTATATTTAAACCAACAGAAATTAACATTCATTTCACCTAAGAGGCTCATTTGGCTTTGTCTTAAAGACAGAAAAGTTTAGACATGAAACAATCCTAAAAGTCAATATTTAACTATATTTTCTAATGTAACTAAACTTTTAGGCGACCCTTCAGACAACGGGAAGTATTTTCCACTGAAGTATTCTTGTTTAACATAATAAAAATGTCTTTTATGTCTCATGATGCCGAATGATTGATTTCCTCTTGAACTATTTTTGGTGATTTGTGATTAGCTACTCACGTGGGAGTCATGTTTCATTGTTTTAAAGCTAAATCGTCAGCTTAAGGTATTAGAAACTTATTATATGGTATTTGCTTTTAGTATTTTGAAAGTAATTGTGATAGTAAACATTTCATTGATTTTTAAATGCGTTAGATAAACCCATTTTGAAGTTACACGCGTTCTATTTTGAGAAAACTCTCATAATTTCAAATCATTAACCGATAAAAAGAATATAATTAAATATATGCTTTTTTATAAACTTTCGAAAGACCTGACTGATACTGTGTCTTTGATGAAATTGAGTAACTTCGTCATTCGATATAGAAATTGAGACTCTACCATCTAGATATCAAGGTTTCCAAAGAATCATTGAAAATTCAAAATACGCACAGTTTTTAATTTCGTGCTTTTCATTCAATTGATTATTAAGTTAATATATTTAGAGTAACTATTGTATAATGCTGGCTTACGAACTATACAAAATGTAGATCAATCTGTGTGTTGTTCGTAGGAAGGATAGAACCATTTTGATTTTCTATTGTATCATGCAGCTGTGTCCAGCGAACAAATTTTTATGATTTCGAGGGCTATTAAATTTGCATCTCCAACGTGTGTCTATCTTCAGGTTATGGATTAGTTTTCTCTCTTCTTTCTACATTTTTATTGATTTTTTCTTCCTCCATCTTTCTTTTGGACCATAGATGTTACACTGATGAAAAGTAACCAAATGCGATTAAAAATGATACAAATACTATTACATAATTTTAAGGGAAGCTGAAGTTTTGCAACCCTAATAGTTAAGCCACCACTGGATATATGAAATAGATTTTGAACAAAATCCTCTCCGGTTTTCTGTAGTAATCCGAAAAAAATATTAATTACAAAGCTTTGCTATAATGAATAATTATATTGTATTAAAGTTAAATCTAATAGGAGAAAAAGTAAGTAAATGATTGAATTTTCTATTATTCTACTGAAGTGCGAAAAGGATAGTATTTTACTTTTATAATATACTACAAAATTAATCAATCCTATATTTTTAACTATAGTCTTTCAAACCAGTTCCGCTAAAATAATTTGGTCACTGATTTTTTTTCTGTAAGGACTGAAAAGGGCCATTGAATCAAATTTAAGCAACAAATTAAAACTCTGATCAAAATATAATGTATAGAATAGCCTCGATCGATTTTAATGAATCGATTAAAATCTATTTAAATGAAATCATAGAAAATGTATGAAGAATAACATTCAAAAAATAGCATAGTATCTAGAAAGAGGAAAAGTGTACTAAAAGGAAATTTTACGGTTGACAGTTTTTAAGCATGGATATTGAATGATTTAAAACGATTCTCTGTATATAGATGAGTATAATTTGTATCTAGGCGAATAAATCGTTTTTCATTATTCCTACATAATTCAAGCATAAATTCTGTATTTAAAGCGAAGAAAAAAATAACAAGTTCTATGCATTCTATTATGAGGAAGTAATTAAATTAGACGATTCGAGACTAATGGCCCGAAAAGCAAAAGAAAAAAATCAGAAAATAAATAAACCACGTGCCATAATTGATCTAATTATTAAAGAGTGTTATCACAAAAAAGTAATATCACATTATGCATTTCTGATGTCTGGGAGTGTTAATGAGTTTTAATGGAGATGAGCGATCGATTTCTTTATTTGTTATGCAATCATTGTGTAAATCATTTGCACAGAGCTTTGCTTCATGCTATAATTACTTTATGATAGTTCAACACGCTAAAGAAACGAAAAAACTCCACACGACAATCCATTTTTATCAAGTCCTTTCACTATTTCAGATGACTTCTTATCAATAGTAAAATATTGTAAATGGAATTTATTAATTTTTAATGCTAATTGTAGGAGCGCATGGTTCTAGGAAAAAGCTTTTTCTGAAGAGAATTATTTAACAGTTATTGCAAAGCTTCAGAAATAAAGAAAAGAACTAAAAATTGCTTCATTAGTAAATTTACATGTTTGAAACATCAAAAATTTGATTTTTTCCTGCGTTTCAGGCTTTTTTTTTATCCACAGTTTGGCTAACCCATTTGGAGACACTGATTTGAATATGTATTAGATGTAAATTTGCTTAATTCTTCACTTTTTCTAAAACTTCTTACAATCATAACCTTATTAAGGACAAAGCTGGATTTTTCTGCTAATGACTTAAGAAAAAAATATTTTTTAACTGAAAAAATAATTTTGAAACATAATACTTCAAAATGAAATGACTAATATTTAAGGTCAACAAAGTTTTAATCAAACGGTTTTAGGATGCAATTTTACTAATAAAGAAAGATTTGGGATTCTTTAAAAAATTCTTTACTAGAAAAGCTTATATACTCTTAATAAAGAGAGAAAGAGAAAGACTATATCTATTTCCCCTTTCGAGTCAGTCATATTATTTGTTTCATTTGTAAAACTGCATTACATGTTTCCAATATAACACTTTAACTCAAATTATTCCTATTTTTAAACGCTTTTATTTAACATCGCATCTTCCATGCCTATGAAAGTGAAATTATTTCCTCTTTTCTTAATTTTGAAATTCAGAGTGCATAATTCTGAAATTTTGTATAATAATTAACTTCCGATTTCTACAGAACATTTGAATAATTTTAAATATATTTATTATTAATTAATTGCTAATTTACTGAAAAATTGATTTCAAAATGGGTCCCTATCTAGAATCCAATTTACGATATATTGATAGTTGAACTCCATAATGTTTGTAACAATACATTATGAAATGCATTAAGGAATAAAAAACAGAAAATTATTTAAAAAATATTTTCAATACCATTTTATTTCCGTAATAAAAAGAAGGAAATAATATTTTCTAAATCGAAAATCAAGCAATATTATAAAGACATCAAGACACCGTACAATTATAGAAAAGAATTTCTTGGACGTTCTTTTGAAAGTCGAAAAATATTATAATTATATATTTACTTAGAGTATTTCCATCAAAATTTCAAATTTTTTATGGTTCCATTTTGTCATCAATATTTCTAACAGAATTAATGTAAGAAATTTTAAAAATATTTCTAAAACTTAAGAATTACAAATGTATCCTTAAAATAGAATAACCTCAAAAAGAAATGCTTCCCATAAGTAAGAAGTAAAATATGAAATGTATAGATTTTGCACGTATTAAAGTATTTAATCTTAAAAAATTTAGATTTTTTAATAGATGGAAAAAAATCATAAAGGCGAGATGGGCATAAAACAATAGGAGAAGGATATAAAACTGCAATGAATATTATGAAAAACAAACAATTACTAACACATTTAATGTATTAGATTCAAAATATATTAAATTGATATTTAATTATTTAAGATCTTTTCTGTCTGCATCTTATACCCTTTTTTTGAGCTCCAAATTTTTATAAAAATACTATTTTACTATTTAATGCACTGATAAAAGTGTATATATAAGTATTTGATATATATTTATTATAGTATTTATAAGTTTTTATGTCTGTGCATCTGTGAGCGTGATAATTCGAGAAACGGAATGTAAAAAAGTGGACATATTATTATTACACTTATTTATAGATCTGTGTGACATGTTCGAACAGAATACTTAATGGGAAATAGGTGCATAACCTAGGGAACCCAACTATAAATGCTAAACTATACTAAACATGCTCTCGACCTCCCCATCCATACACACGCATTTCGAGAGCAACACTATTTTAAATAGAGAATAATCTTTTCCATAGAAGATTTTAATGAAAACAATTTGAGATAAAGTAACATTTAGGGTTTAAAAACGATGCAATTTATATATATTGCTATTTTGATTTAGTAAAAATGTAACACGTTTCAAAGAAAGCTGCAAATAGTTGTGGCAAAATACTTTAAAATAATATTGAATGCATATCTCATAATGTCGAACAAATATTTATTCAACGACCACAAAATATTTACTCTCCTACGAAAAAGGTATTGCATTACTTTTTTAACAAATTATGCCAGATCCTTGCCACGAAACAGCACCTCAATCCCCAAAATGTTTTTCCTTTCTTACTTTTCTTAATCTCGTATTCTTAAAAAGAAATAAATTTTAAAGTAATACTAACTGAAAACTGCTACGCAATATATTTCTACTATTTCCCCTTTAAAATCTCGAGACTTTTTTTTTGTAATTTGTTTTTCATTAGTACCCTTTTAAAGATTCTGAAATCCCTTTAAATCTTGGTTTGGCAGAAAAACTAAAAGTTCCCTTTTATTTCTCACCCTTTTAAAGAAGAGGTCGTGATCAATCATGTTATGTCAAAGCAAAGATGCTTTAAGCACGAGGAAGAAAAATAAAAATTTCAGATCCGGGGTTTAATTTAATTTCCATATTACTAGCAGCGAAATGTCACTAGTTAGTGCAACGTCAGCCAGAAGAAATGCACTGATATTTATGCGCAGTTTAATTTTAGCTGTCAAAACACTTCTAGCTGATGAAATTTACGAAATAAGCATACGCTTTCTGTCCAAAAACATAGTATGTTTTTAAACTTATTTTTGTCTTAATTTAATACATGCATCTACGATTTCAGCGTTTGTTTTTGAGAATTCTTTTAAAGTTCTTCCTCATCGAGCATAATAATTTAAATGCGACAGGAAAAAAGACGAATTTAAAAAAGGTGCAAAAGACGCAAATGTACTGACATCAATAAACAAATATTAACTAAAAGCACAACAGTTGGAATCTGTGTTGAACGCTTGAAAACGGGTGAATTAATGTAATGCATTTAACTTCTCAAATGTTTATATATTTGAGAATTGAACTTTTTGTAGAAGATTTTCTATGTTTTTTTTTCATCTCCACCTTCCTTTCAAGAACTTCTTTCTTCCACATCTGCCTCTGTTTTGAATGCTACATTTCCTGTATTCTTTAAAAATTGTTTATATATACTTGGATTGCGCAACTGGAACTCTTCCATTTGATCCTAATTTTTTAGATACTCATTTCTTACAGTACCAATAATTTGTAGCTCACTAAGAACTGCAACAAACAATCCTAAAAAGTCGAATAATTTTTTACAATAGTATTACGATGAAAATTCATAACCAAATTCATCTCCGAAAAACATTAATTTATTATCCATCCTCATACACCTTAGCACATCAGACTTTGGATCGGGATCTCCTGTTTTTGCCAGTGGCTCGATTTTCAAAACCACACTCGAAGAATCAGTGGAAAAGAAAGAGACGAAAAAAAATCTCTATCACCTGAGTTAAAATCATAAAGTCCTTTATATTCTAGAAACAAATCAGGCAAGGCTGTAAAGAAATCAATTTTGTAATATAAATCAAAGAAATAGGAGAATGACTCTTTTGTTTTAAAATACTTTGAAGATTCTCCATATATGCCTATGAACGATAACGAGAGCAATTGAGAAGATTATACTAACAAAGTATTAATGCTGAATTTCTGAAGGAATTTATTCAAATAAATTCCGTCAATTTGTGCAAGTCTTGATTTTCATAAAGAAACACATGGTTAAAATATTCTATGTAACAAATGGTCCAATAAAAATTACCGTAAGAAGAAAGAAAATAAAACAATAAAAACTTTGTAAGTAGAATGCTGCTTTTTCAAAGTTGCATTTAGGAAAAGTGTTAAAAGAGAACATTAACTGTATTCTTCAATGCATAATAAAACTGTTTTGCAATATTCTCACTTTTGATATGTGTTAATTTTCAAAAGCAAAATTATGTATATGTCAGTTTATGTAATTCGTTTCAACAAAGTATATAATTCAATTTATTTTTGGATACTAAGTTAAATAATACATTATAACTATTTGTAAGTAAATGGTACGTATATTAGCCTTCCACTTAAAATAATGATTTGCTGTTTGGACCCTTACGTCAGATTTTTAAAACTCAACCCTGTTAAAGACATTTATGTTTCTGATCTTAAAAGCTGCAAATCAAAAATAGAACGCATTTTGATTTGCTGTACATTATATTTCCCAAATGAGGCTCAATTTTATCACCATGACAACCGAGAATTGCACTCAGCTACTATTTCTTGTCGCCTCTGGCTTAATATCATATGATAACAACCATTACAAGTAAATTAACATGTAATTAGCACTCGGGTCATAAATTCTGTCTGAGATTTCATCCCTAAACGCGTTATTTTCTGCTTTTATCACTCGAAAGTTTGAAAATAAAACAGGAATAATATTTCACTTAAGGTAACTTTAATGTTTCTGTATATCCAAGATTACATTTTAAGTACTCTAGATTTGAACAGGTAATACTTCACTCCGAAACACTAGTTACATTTTAAAATGCATCCATTTCTCGCAAGCTTTTTTATATTTGTTAAAATTTTCAAGTAGGTAGATTAATCACGTATCTTATTCCATAAGTTACAAATTGTGTTACTTGTCGTTAAAAGGATGAAAGAGTATTTCAACACAATTTGTTTGTCAAAACTACTTCCGCAAACACTTTACACTTTAGAGTTCTTTTTGATTAATTAGCATATCATCACTTAATACATTTTTGCGCACGGATTCTCAGAAAATCTACATTAATCGGATGAAAACCATTCATGACGTTTTTCTTTTCAAAACTGTTCCAGGGATCCTAAAATTAAATTAATCTGTGAACATGGATAGTCCCATTGGTCGTTCTCATCGAATCATAATCATTGTCATATTTTTTGTTTGAGAATGATTTATGTAAATTCATTACTTATATCAGATTTATCCCAAAAGAAATATGGCACCTAAGCTGGAAAATATCTTCAATGAGAAAGGAAAAGCTATAAAATAAGTGAATACTCATAAAAGACTTAACTTTTATTAATATATGAAAAAAGAAAACAAATCGGTCGTAGCATTGTTGAAAGAGAAGAAAATGACTGCTAGAAGTGAACGATCTGCCGAAAATTATTGTTAGTTCGGTAAAGCCCACATATATTCACCTTTACTGTCATATGCTTTTGGAAAAATCCGTCCGTTACAAACTGTCGTCTCAACGATCAATCTTTATTTATGGAAGGTAATCCTTTCAAAACTGCTCATTGAACTGACTTCTTTCTCTGTAGTGGCATACATTGTTATTATACAGTTTAATGACACTTTGGAGGTAAAAATTACTGTAAAGTATGTCTTAAATACAAGTTATTAATAAAAGTTTTAAAGCGGTTGTTATTATTCCAGTCATAAATAAATAAAAAAATCATTGCCATCAATATATCAATAAGAAAAAATAATTAAACGCATACGAATTA
>JAOUZG010030984.1:235755-279123 GCA_026289955.1 Argiope argentata | reverse complement strand
TATATATATATATATTTTGATAGATATCTATATATAAAAATATTAGTATATATATATATATATATATATTCAAAATAACAGACTGTTTTGCTGTTTTGAATGATGAAACGTAAACGTTAGTTCTAATTATTTTTAAAACAGATATCCTACAAAAAGAAATTTAATTAATATTATTCACATGTATGTACATATAAATATAAATATGATTATTACGAATTTTTATGAAATTTATCACACTAATATTATGTTTTAGAGTATTTAAACTGAGATTTTCGAGGTTTTCTGAAAGTTATTAATGGTAGGTTATGTTACTCATATAAAATTTTTAAAATAAAAATTGATTTATTGTTTTTACATGAAAAAAAAAACTTTAGAAACTTTACATTCCCAGAAACTTTAGAAACTGTTTAAAAAAATTGAATATTATCTCAAAAACGAACTAAAGTAATACTAACATTCAATTGATTAATTAATTTGCTTTTAAGAAAACAAATTGCAAAAAATATACATATCTAAACAAAAGGCTTTCAGAACATAGATCTAAAGCATTTAAGTTCCAAAAAATTATGCTCTTTTCAAGAATATTCAAAAAGGCTGTTCGCAATGGTATTTTAAGAAAAATTTGTTTTTAATAAATAAAAAAATATTTATTTAAATGCCTTAATTAGCATCAAACTTCATAAGAAAAATTCCTCTTTTTTTTAACTAAATAAATAATCCCTAAAAATTGTTCGTTCCGCTTTTAAATTTCATCAAAAGGGGCATTTAATCTATTTCAACCCTTTTTCCCCATGCTTTCGCAGCATATTTAAAATATTTATTTTCTTAGAAAAAAAGAAATAGATTGAAAATGATAAGTATCTCACTTAATTTGGAAAATCTCTCTGAAAGAAAAGCTATATTTTATGAATAATAAATAGCTAGTAGAAAAAAAGCTAATTTTGTAGAACGCTTTCTTTAAGAATTTTACAAAGAAACATTAATTGGTTGTTGCATTTTACGCCTTTTTGGGTATTTTCAATAACAAAAAATATATGATAACAAGAATTTGCGGTGTCCCGAAAGAAGCTGTCACCGCTAATTCTTGTTAGTATTCCTTTAAAACTGTTAATACCAAACACACGGTTATTAGTAGTAGTTTAATTACACCAGATATAGCTAAACAAGCGAATTTGTAATTTTAAAACATAAAATTCCTCATGAAGTATTTATGTTTAGAATTTCATATTCCTTAAAACTGAAAAAATACTCACGTGGTATAACAGTAACACATTCGAAACATAAAGTAAGGATATGAGCTGTTTCGGTCATTTCAAATGCAGCCATAAAAAATAAGCATTGCTTTCAAAATAGCATTCTTGTGGATCTTAAACGCAGTGTACTAGTAAAAACCGTCTAGATTAACTGTACTTTTTTAAAATCATTTGGCAATTGAAGTGTTTAGAAGTTTACGAGAATTAAAAATGAAAAGCATTTCCGATCATAGATATCAACAAAGACATATTGGCATAAAATGGCACCCAAGGTGAACATTCAAACAACACCCTTTCTTTATATTAAAAAATATCCCCTTTCGCCGAAAAGTAGCACCAAGGTTAAAACTGCAATGAAATCTAAATAATGACATGTAACACATTTTTGGGTTTGCATGATTTGGTAGCAATATTTTCTTAATTTGTACAAGACTTTAAAAAGTTATTGAATTTATTTAGTTGTTGGCAATTTCAGATTAAATATTAATTGCTGTAAACAATAAATACCCAAAAAGAACAAGGTAAACAAAAGTATACATCATTATTTAAACTATATTTTGATGCATGAGCAAAAGGAAGAGTCCTGCGCGTTTTGCACTTTAATATTTTAGGCTCTATCTACTTGGAAAAAGTTCATTTCTATCTAGCAGAATGATTTATTAAAAATAGAATACTTATTAAGCTCATTTATCATTTGGATAAAGCATGTAATTAATTTAAATTTCGATAATTTCCTACTGTATAACTAATTACAAAATACATATTTAAGTTACATTTCAAAAGAACAACGGATTAAATGTAGTGGAGACTTTCAAATTGAAACTAAACTAAATTATAATCTAATAAAAGGCACAAATACATATATATGCTAAAAATAAAAATTTAAAAATCCATCATAGACGTCACAGTATTTTGTTTTGAGGAACTTAGCTTGAGTTCGTTCTTGGGTTATAAAACGATTATATTCTTTATATTCTCCCTCACTTGACTGGGATTATTTGAAATTTTAATAATGCGAATAAAAAGAATAAAAGGAAAAAAAAGCACTCCTGACTGCAAACCATCATAGGTATGTTACAAACTCCTGATTGGAACAAACCTATTAAGTAGCTTAGCGCCCCTTAGATTGATGCCCAAGGCGCATGTCCTGTCTACTCCACTCTTGTTACGCCAATGATCATCAGCGATCTGATTATGACTATATCCAATCAAATCCTTTGTGTCTATTCATTACCAATTAAAGCTAAAGAAGGCATGTGTTTGATAAACTATCTTATACAACATTCATATTAGTATTGTAATAATGTGACTACTTCATCGATAGAAACGCAACTTCTTTAAACTAGTTTAAGTATGCTAATCTGCAAATACTGTGTGATCAGTTCAATTTCCTTGAGAATGTATTAACTGGGATGAATAGGATTATTTCGTGGCGGAGCTTCTCAAGAAGTCCTTCTCTACCAGCACACATCATCATTTTAATGAAGATCTGACGCTTTTCGTTATGACACCGTTTTGAAAGTTTTTCAGAATGAATGTTTCTAAATTTTGATTTTTCAGCTTTAGATATGCTCGCCCTCCCCCCTCTTTAAATTCAGTATCTAACTGTTTCATTTTTTAAGTTTAAATTTTTGTGCGTGTATTTGGCTCAGTATGACCAAAGAATATTTTTCAATTATAAAATGTTAAACTTGCAAACAAATTGTGACCCTGTAGAGACGCCACAGTTCTGAATATCTTAAAAAATGTCTTTTCTTGAATGTTACACTAATGTATAAAAGTGGATTTCACAAGAGCGTCATGATATTGCTCCAACGAATTATAAGCACCATCTAACGAACTGGCTCCGATACCACTTTTTATATCAAGGTCCCCAATCCAGTTTCACTGATGACTTGCAATATTTTAGAATGGAGGTCATGATCAGTGTTAAAAAACCACGCGTGACAAGGTCAGCCAGCTACCGGTTCTATCAAGGCCTCGAATCCACTTTCACTAGCTACGTCATCGGTACGTCATTCGACTCGAGGTCAGATTCTAACTTGATGAATAAACCTATATTTAATTATTATTATTTTTAACCATCTGGATATTTAGATCGTTACATTTATTCCTATTTTCTGTTTGATTCCTTTATATTGTTTAAGCTTTGATTTTTACCACATACAAAGTTTTATTTTACAAAATACAAAATACTTATTGCAACATAAGCAAAAATATGCATATAATATTTTGTATATAACGTTATATTCAAAACTTTTATTCTCCTTATAAAAAATGAAGATGAAAATTGACATGTTCATGCTTTTGTATGAAATCATTTGCGTAGTCTAACGAGAACAGTTTTAGATTTATCAAATTCCAGGCCAACGCTGGTGCCCAAGTATGACTTTTACACCATTAAACCTTATATATAGAGATAGATTGATTGATTGCATTTTTGTTGTTATCCTTTATTGGATCCTTTTGTGTTGTAAAAGTATATGAGAAATTGCATGGCAGTTGCTATGACATAGGAAAATGGATGTGACATAAACAGCATAGTTTCCCTTTTTGTTAAAGCTGATGATTACAGAAATTTTCAATTTGTTTGAAAAGCAATTAAATTAAAATGCTTTTCTTAGATGTCGAATTAAGTTCATTCTTGCTGACAATCCAGCTCCCTTTTCTCAAATGCGATTTCAAATTCTCCAGACATAATGTTCCATTGATTACCATTCCTATATTCATGATGTTAAGGAAATGGCATTTCGAAAATCAGGTTTTCGCTGCCAAATACGTCCTTCATGGATGTCATCAGATTACCTTCACAATGAGTACTCATTTATAATTAGGTGGAATTATGAGGTTTCCGGTTAACACAATTGTCACCCGAGGGCAAGTGGAAATCGTCAAATGAATTTTAGACACGAATGAATTCAATGAAACATATTCTCTACTAATAATCATATGTATATAAACCCCGATATATCTCAGTTTGTAAAAGACCATTTCACGGTAGTGAATTTCTAATCTCAGAGAAGTTTAGTTAAGATTAATTTCTTAGAATTTGTATAAATAATCTCTTCAGAGATTTCAGATGTGGAGGTGCTTTTTGTTATCTATTTTAACTGATTAGAGAAAATATTAAAAAATTTATAAAAATTTTCTACTACAAATAAGTTGAATAATTAAATAGTCTGGTAATATTTATAAAAAGCTATGAATGTTATGTTATATATTTTAAAAAGTTACAGAATATCGAATTGGCAAAATATTGAAAAACCCTGTAAGTTTCAACAAAACAAAATTGACTTTTATATCTATCGTGGTTTTCTTACAATTATACTTTAAAAAAGCTAAAATATAGATAAAAAAGAATGATCATTTCATTCAGACGCCAGTTTTAAAAAATTTCACTTTCACACACGAGAGAAACAGAAAGTGTAATTCACATATTTCCTTTAAAAAGGAATTATCCATTGTCCAAAAGAATTATTTAATGTACACTTTTAAAAAATAAAATTATATAAAGCATATTTATGCATGTTTCCATTAAAAACAAGATTCTATTTATAACGATTTATTTCTTATTGACAGGTCCGATCCTAGAAATATACAGAAAACAAGTTTTTAGTCTTATCTCTTTTCAAAATTTTCACTTTTAATTCACCATAAAAGCCGTCTTCATCCTTGATTGATTAAAAGAGTAATGAAATCTAAAGATAACATATGAGCTTTATAATATGCATTTTCTTGTAATAAGTGTTCAATCTAGCAATAATCGAGAAACAGTGTTTTAACCTCATTAATTAGAGATGGAGCATAAATTGATGAACAACGAATATTCTTTTATAGATTTCTATAAAAGAAATTATAGACATCTAATCACTAAGAATATATTTCGAGTTTTTAAAAAAAATTATTGACGTGTAATCACTCAAAATATAGTTTGTTTTAATCTCATACAAAAAGGCTCAGCTCTATCTATCCCTAGAGCCTAATGAGGATTAATTTCATTAATCAAAAAAATTAAAAAGAATCAACCACACAAAATGATGAATCTATCTAGAATCCCCCTTGTTTTTCTTAACATCGGGAATAAACGTAGCTTATTTCTAAACATTAATCAAAATTTCAAAAATTGCGATTCCATTTTTTGCTTATTTTATTCTATTCTGAACAAATTTGTTTATTGTTTTTATGTCCCTTCATATACTACTGCAACAATTGTAATTATAATGTAACGCAACACTACCTCTAATTTAACAACTTTAAAATAATAAATATGAATGCATGGAAAACATTTAGTTGTTAATCAAAGCATTATAAAGGTTATTTAAATATTTCTGAAAGAAAATTATTTAAGATCACTGATGATTTTAGAGTCATTTTAAAGCAACAGATATTGATAAACTTTAAAAAATGTTTTTGTAATAAATAAAAACATTTTTAAATGTATTGATATTTTGATATATAAAAAAACTTTAAAATAATATAGATCAAAATCTAATAAATTACTAAATTTTATTTATGAATAAAAAGGGCCTTTTTTCCTTTTTAATTTGCTTTAAAATGTCTCTTTAATTCTATCACTTTGTCACAATAGAATGTAAAATAGAATCCAGAGCAAAACATCCAAACTAAAAAACTTGTAAGAAAGATTTTTTTTTTCGACAGGAATTTTGCATCTTACCTCAAAAAAAAAAATTCAGACACTCAAATTTTAAAACCGAGTATTACTCTCTACTGTAATTTGTGATTCCATTTCGTTTTAAAAAATTGGTTCAATTTCTTTCCGCTTGTAAACAAATTCTTTCTATTTCCCAAACACTCTATAGTAAGTCTCAAAACAGCCTGACAATCTTCTCTGGATTGTTTGCTTTGGAAAAAGAATCTTCTTTTATGTCAGGTTTTGTTTGAAGTAGATTTCTTCTGCCAAGTTGTGGAAAACAGATTTCGTTTTTTTAACCAACCTGAGAATCGGCTCAATACGAAATTTGAATAGTATTTCTATTGATCCACCCATTTTTATAAACCTCAAACATTTTGTTTTATTTCAATTTAAAAGACAATGGGAGCGAATAAATTCTTTTGCATGTATTGAAGTAGTGTTTTATAGTGCTTTTATTTATTATTCTGTTCATGATTTGAAACTTCACAGCAAATCTTTTGTAAAGAATTGAAGATATTAAAGATGGCGGAAGTTTGTTCACTTACATTATAAATATACTTTACAGAATATTTTTTATTAATTTGTTCATTATTTAAAAATACACAATTATTTGCAGCAAACTATTGCTGACTATGTTCTATGAGTCACCCTTTCTATCCTTTGAGCTTAGGATATTTTTCCTGATATAAAAGCCAATGATTTTTTACGAGGGAAAAAAAAGTAACATTTCACTGTTAATAAGATTAAAAGTAAAGTGAACAGCTTTCGGTTAAAAAATAAATAACCAATATTTGAAAAATGAGTAAAAGGCAATAAAATTACCTAAATAACACGTGAATTATAAAAAATTCCCTAAAAGATTTCAAAAATATTTTATTGCATTGATTTCTGATGACGAGTCCGAATTACTGATCATCTAATCGCTTCTTTAAACTTTCTGTAGCTAGCCGATAATTCAGGGTTGGAGGATTAAGAGCTGAGGACGTCCATATCATTGGAAATTCGACGAGGAAGCGACCTAATGTGAATTAAAATATATACAGAGATAAATATGCTCCTACTTGTTTGGGATGGCCAATCACGTATCACCCTCACCACTTAAAAACGTTTCAGAATTAGAGGATAATCCTAGAATAGACGATCTGTAGCTTCAAACTAAATACAAAAATATACGAATTCAAACGTGAAATTTGAATTAATATGTAAGTTTTGACTTGAAATTGTACGTAAATATGCAAACTCTTACTCCTCTTTCTCTTTGATTGTTTCCATTGAATCTGAAACTTAAAAATCTTAAAAATATTAATGTTGTCCAAGATTTTTAAAAATGATTAAGCATTATAAGTCAAATCCTGAATGTTTTGATATTCAAGTCCCTCATTAGAAATGTTAAAATAAGGCTTTTATCTGGCATATCTGGAAGAAGAATTATTTTATTTTATTGCAATATTTTTTTAATCTCATGTAGAGAAAAGAGTAGAAAAAACTTTATAACAGAATTACTTAAGGAGAGATTTAAAAAAAAACTCATACTGAAAGGAATTATCTTGTAACTAAGAGTAAGTAAAGATAACTTTCCCAAATAAATTTCCATATGATACCAACAAGTGCATTTAAATAACTAAAAAATGTGTTGATATTAAGATGTATTTATATTTACTACCTCTAATATTTCAGTAACAAGAAAACTACAACATTAACCAAAAAATTGAAAAAAAGGTGGGGTTAAGATAAAAATGAGTTTTTCCGTTGTAAAGATTATTTTTGCTAATTAAATTCTTTGAAGATATTAATAAATGTTTAAATTTCAATATCAGTCAGTTTTTAATTTAGATATGCACTAAATTCTGACTAATATTAAAATGTAAATAAATACTAATTCTTGCCTCTTGCACCATTTTTTTAAAATTTAATTCCAGGACAATGAAAAAAGTCGTTTTCTAACCAGATGTTTCTATATTTAGAGACTAATCATGTAAGATAATAAGTCAATAGATTAACAAAAGAAGTAGAAATGAAAAAATTGTGTAAAGGAGTTTATGATTAAACCTTTTTTTCTAAGGTTGAACAATGATTAAAGTTGTTTTTTTAATAACAGCTAAATTTATCTCACATTTAAAAAAAAACTTTCATCTTCAGATCATTCTTATTTAATTTTTAAAGTATTTTTTGCTTATAATAAGAAAGAGATTGCGATGTAACTACGCTCCAACATAATAAAAGCATAAATATTGATAAGTTAATCTGAAACTTTCCTTTAGATTCAAATTACAATTTGAGAAATGCTCATAAAGCTACATTTTTTCGAAATTTAATCAAGCTTAACAAAACGTGTTTTAATTATTTATGTGTATGCGAATATGCCTAAGTAAAAAGAAATTACAGCAAAAGCTTTTTTTCTCTCAATCATACAGGAGGTTCTGACAAATAAAGAAAATTAATCTTTCTTAACAATACCGGATCATTAATACAATGAAAATTTTAAATATAAATTGCATATCATACCTTTATAATCTTTTTCTAATAAAAGGCATATTGAGTTATTGATAAAGAAAAAAATGCATCGATAAATTGGATATTGAAAAGAAATAAAACTTCAAAGAGATTTTATCTACCTACTGTAATTAAAAGGAAGCATTCATCTATATTATATATATATATATATATATATATATATATATACGATCCATAGTTTTCGAGAAAAACGCAAGGGAAAATGGTATGACATCATATCCGGTTTAAGAAAAAACCTTTATTCAAAACATGAACATCAGTACTTGCATAATTTTAAATAGGAAGATATCCTAAATGTACCCCGATCATATGAGGCATGCATGCGTGCTTCGTGCAATGGTTGACTGTACACGTTCTTGCATCGTAGTGTCCACAAACGTAAATGCAAACAATGGACTAAGTCCATTTCTGAAGTAACTGGGTCTCGATAAACCAATTCTTTACCTGATCCCATAGAAGAAATTTAAATGGATCAGATCTGGAGATCGTGGTGGTCATGAAACAGGACCCTGATACCTAAACCAGCGGCCGAATAATGTTTTTTTTTTTTTCGTAAATGACGTTACACATTTTCTCTCCCCTTTTTCTCGAAAAATATGGGTAGTTGAGGTACAGTTTTCTGGACTTTTTTTATGTATTCCAAACAACGAATTTGGCTGCGCAGAGTTTATCTAGTCTTGCTGGGAAACATTGTATATATAAAACAAATATCTATATCCTTACAAACTGCAATTAGATATATAATTCCAAAAATCAAGTTTCTTTAAATAAAATGGAAATTTATATGAAAACACTTTGGCTTCTGTGCAAGTGGATAATAAAAGTTAAAAAACTTACATTTTTATATAGCCCAGAGAGTTTAAAATAATATTTAGTAATATGTTTCTCCTATATTCATCTTTGTACATACAAAATTGAATCGATTCCCTACGGAAAATTTACAAAGTTGTGCTAATTTTTAAATTTAGAGGAGCTCGCCACAAATTTAAATGAAAGTATTCAATACATTTAATGTAAGAAACTAATCTTATTCATTGACTTTTTTCATACATATGTGTACCTTATTTGCATTTAGATGTCTAATTGCAATATTTAAGGGGAAGAAAACCATGTTCAACTTTTAAAAACACCAAAAAATATATAACTGATATATAAAAATTCATATTTTTTAAAATTATTTCCGTTAAAGATAAGTAATGAAATAATTATATTCACCTAAATATACTATTTCAGTTTGGTTTATTTATTTCCTCTTTTAAAGCTATAGAAAAGCTACTTGAAGACGAACTTAATAACTGTGAGTCGCCATTAGATGAGGATGGGGAAACTTGACCCGACTATTACTCTAAAGCTTTCAGGTTGCATTGATAGAAAGGTCTTTGAATGTAAGCAGATTTAAAGTGCATTAAGCTTGCGCAAAAGAGTGCTATTTTTTGGAGTCTTGTCACAAAACCAAAATTCAATCGCCAAGCCTACACTAATCCCATTAGAGGGCAGAGGGAGTGTTAATGAAGTTTTTAAAGAGAACTAACTATTTTTATCCTTTTTTTTATTTCTAAACGCTTTTTAATGTTTATTAAAATATATTTAAAATTATTAAAATATATATAAAATCGGGATTGATTTCGAAATACTATAAGGATTTATAAGGCTGCTTTATTTATTATATTAAGGATTTGCTTTCAATGTATGTGGAAGCTATGTTTAATTAGTATAGCTTTAGTAATCCTGGAATAACTGTACTTCAAAAGGAAGGAACTCATATTTGTAGCCCTGACTTTTGATATGCAAATATAATGTTGAGTGTTAATATAAAAATGTTGAGTGTTTAATATAAGTAAAAATGATTTCCAAACGAAATATTAAACAGAATTAATTTCTATTGTAAATTTGTTTAGATTAAAGATTCATTTTGATGAATTTTTGGTACGAATCTTTTAATTTTAAATCAATATGATCAACAAAACCTCAGATAATTTTCTGTATTATCCAAATTCCACTAATGTCAAAAATCTACCCAGAACACCAATTTTAACGTGCACTATAAATTAACTGTAACATTGGTGTTCGAATCCGAATGCCTTTAGAGTCGGCTATAATAAGCCAAAGCAGTGATTTACAAACAGCGTTGTCTCTTAATGTGACCCAAGAATGAAACGAGTTTTTACAATGAGATCATGGGAATGCACTAATTATAACATCTTCACAGTAGTCTTCAACAGTTTTGTTAATTTACTGTATTTTTTTTTCAGGTACTCTATATAAATTTTTAACATGATGGAATCGAATGATTTTATAGGATATAACTGCTTGAAACCAGTACTTTAAGGGAAAAGCTTTGAAACCTGTGAAAGTCAACAAGTATGAAATCGGAAAATGCAATTATTATCGATTAAAGGTACGAAAAAATAATCGTAAGATCTCAACGAGCAATAAAGCAGCGTACAGTTACATCTTAAACTTATTAATTCTGAGAAAGGAACAATCGTAGCTGAAGATAATTTTTTAGTTAATGCAAAACAAATTCAGAATTCAGATTTCTTAAAGCATAATATTAATTACTTGTAGATATATTCTCAATTTTACGTGTAATAATTCAAAAAAAATGAGAGGAAATATCTTGCATCTTGGCACCCATGAATGAATTTGTATTCTCAACTTTTCATCTGTAATACTTCGTTAAGTTAATTTCATATGATTTTTCGCACATACAGAAGTACTATTTTAATCTTGTTTGATCCGGTAATGATAGTAGCCAAACAATTCTTATCAAATAAGAATCAGTAATACAGAAGTATAGTGAGGGAATTATAATATCAGTATTAAGCAATAATGAAACGTCGTTAAGACATTTGTTAACCCTTCTTTTGATAATAAAAATTGTATAGATAATTTATTTTAGAATAAAAGAAAAAAATCATAAAATTAGGATTTATTTTAAGAAGACTAGACGATTAGATTTTTTAAGCTTTTTTTTTCCTTAGTTTTGAATGAAATTCCCCGAATTATCCTACTTTGCGAATTGAGAAAATAATTCTTAAATGAACAAATTAAAAATTATCAACTAGATAATTAATACCAAACTTCTAAAAAAATTCTCCTTCTCGCCTTTCTGTACGAAATATGCTCACTTCGTCATAAGTCTTTTTTTATTTCGATGAAACCCACGTTCCTTAATCTAGTTTATTAAATGATAGCTAATTTGGTTTCCGTAAAAAGAAATTCAAGAGCATTTTTTTCGCATTTATAACATTAATTGTAACTGATTAATTATTGAGATCAATCATGCTCCAATCATTTTAAATTCTATTAATTTCATTTAAATAGAAAAGATGTATATAAATAAATTCCTATTTATAATATCGTCAATATGATCGAAGTGAATAGCTTAGTTTAATTATATTAATGTCCTATGCACTAGAGCTATTTTGGGACAGACGTTGTAAGTCTGAACAGTAGCCAAATGACGTGGACGACGCCTGAACTGATACGCTTCTCTAAATTTCCACCCTACATCAACGGTATAGTCAACGTGGTTGAACAATTCTGAAAAAAATTACTGAAAGCAGTAATAATAAATAATGTCTAGATTTCTTGAATTTTTCCTTTTTGCAAATTTTTATTGCAAAATTTCAGTGTTCTTCTTTAGACTTAGAAGCCTTGAACGCAAATATGAAGTAGGATCCCAATAAATGGAAAAGTGAATAAATAAATACAATCTTTAATTTCAGAAGTAACAAGAAATATCAGTAACATGAATTTTTATTCAAATAATAATGTTTTTAATGCCTAAATACCAGAGAAAAAAGTCGAAAAGTACTTTTAAAGCACGCATTTATCTGTATACTAAAAAACAAAATAGTTTTTTAATAAAAAATCTACAAATCAAAAGAAAGCGTAAAAAATCAAATGTGATATAAATACAGTAAGTAAATGTGAAATCTAATTACAATCATAATACATTATTATTTTTTTATAAATATTTATGAATTTTCTTGCTTAAATTATTTATTGAGACTCGCTTTTCTCCTTTCAGTTTCTAGCTCTTGACGCTTTCATTATTATTAATATTATAATTATTCTCAACTTGAAAAAATATTCTTGAATTGAGCAGTAGTTATCTGGAAAACTAATAATTTTTTCAAGATTATATTGAACATTTAAAACATAATAAGTTAATGTTATAAGAAAAATTATCTATAAATCGTTTTTTCTGTCAAGGAAAATTAATTGATTTTATTTATTCTAAACAAACAAAAATCGTTTTAAAAAATTGTGATTTAAGAAAGAATGTATTCAATGCTACTCGCAGTTGAACTATACAGCTAATTAAACAAAAAAATGAATCATTTTTCTTTCAAATCTGCTATTAAAATAATTAAGCACTTATTTTTATACGGTAACCATAATTTGTTATTATTTCTTCTCTTTCTAAATTTTCATATGGGCTTCGATACAGGAAATAAATACAGAATTATATTGTATTAATACAGAATACCAGAATATAATATAGAATTCGATACACAATTAATATGGGATTCAAATACAGGAAATAAATAAGTCTAATTTCATTATTGTACAACCATTTTTTTTATCTCTGTATATGAGATTGTTGATAGGATCCATTACTCCAAGGATGTAAGCTCGGGTGATCAACCTCAGGGACTCTGTTATTACATGCTTATTCACTGTTTCCAAACGAAATCGGATTTAAAAAATTACTTTTTAATTTTTAAAAATTTGTATTCCTAATTTTTTTTATTATTAAACAAAATCCATAGAATATGACGTAGAAGAAAATATAGATTAAACCAAATTTATAACTGAATTTGCGATAAATTCCGTAATAAATTTATAAACTTCAATGAATACGCATTAATCAAATGAATGATTATAAAAGTGTTAAATATTAATAATAACCAATTGCTTTTAAGCACATATTATCGTTAGCTTATATCATATTAATACATATTTTTGTACTAATTAAAAAATAAATTAACAAAAGGTTAAATAAACTACTGTTTATACAAGTTTTAATATATTTAGTAAAATAATAAAAAATATGATTGTGTTTTCTTTTTAAATAAGAATATAAGAAAAAACTTTTTTATATAATGCAACCAGTAAAATTAATCAAATCATGAATATGACTGGCTAGCAAAATCTTATTTTCGAAAAGCGACAATTTGCGCTTTGAAAAAGTAAAAATGAAGTGAAGAGAATGGGGATTATTAGAAGAAACAGCAAATAGAAAATATAACTATTTTTTTAATAAAGCATTCAACTGACTTTGATGTCAAGCATTTATACTGAAAAGTAAAATGTTGTTTAAACTAATACTACAGTTGGCTACTAAATGTACCAGACGCGTAGCTCATTACAAATGTTTTAATACCTAACAGATGATCCTCTTAATACTCTTACTATTAGGTATCTCTCAATAGGCAGAGAAGCGGAGCTATGATAAGTGGCGACCAGAATATTAGTCGCTCCTTCGTGATATTTCTTTTTTAAAATGTGACAACAATGCATTATTATTTTTTTACCCAATCTGCCCACAAATATGTTGCTTAGAGTATCTGTACCATTATTGCTCTCGTTCACCAAGCCACCGAATTGTAGTAACTGACTAGTACTGCTATAAGTATTAAATATTTCAAAGAATTCAAAAACAGATACAAAAAATATGGATAGTTAAATGATTAAGGAACGAGCTTTTTTTAAGTTGAAAGTCCTGCTATTGAACTTTCTATTTACGACGCTTTCTGCTTTATAAAAAATAAAAATAAAAAGGTGAGAGGGAGAGAAATAAAAAAAATGCAGTTTTGAGATCTTCGTTCGCAAAACAGGAAGTTCATTCTCAATTAATCAATGAGGCCCTTAAATGGGGTAACAATCTAAAAGGGCTTAACAGTAAAACTACCCGAACGAAACAAAAAAGTAAACCTGTTTCGAAAAATGGTTTCAAAAATGTAGAAATAAGCCCGAGTATCAGTTCAACTTTTAGCTTAGTACAGCTTCCAGTTCACCTAGGTGAGTATAAAAGAAATCGAACCGGTTTGTATTTTATGGCATTAAAAAATCATTCCTTTTCTCCAAAAAAAAAAAAAAACAGTTTCTCCCAGAGCAAAGTTTAGATAATGTGTCAACATAGTTTATCAGATACCAACGCCATCTAGAGTGAGATAAAAACATGATTTCGAAAAATAATTTTACACGTGCTTCTACAAGTGTTTTATGCATATTTTCTTATTTTTAGATGCGAGTTCCTTTAAGGACTCGACTGAAATAAATTGCAGAAAAAATTATTTCAAAAAAATAATGGAAGATGAGCGTAGAAAATTAGGAAAGGCATTTTGAATGAGAAAATAAATTCGGTAAGCAAGAACGAAATAGATTTCTGTGAGTGAATGAATCATAAATTCAAGACGATATTTTTTTGTGTCATAGGATATAAAAACTTCTTAATTGGGAATCCAGAATTCATTTCTAAATTACTCAATTTTTCATTTCATAATCATAGCTGTAAATATGTACAAATGAGGGTGAGAAATATAGAAGAAAAAATTTAAAAACTAATTTTGAACTTCTGCTTATTTTTTAAAAAACTGTATTTGCTTTATTAAAATTTCTTCGATAAAACTTTCACATTCCACCCAAAAATGTGAAATGTGATTAAGTTATTAAAAATTAACTTTTAAGTGTCTAAGATGTCAATATTACTACACCACTGTATAATATCAAAATAAGATTTTAAGCGTAATTCTATTGATAAATACGCTATGAAATCATTTTTAAATAATGTACTATCCGAAAGTGAGGTGACTTATTAAAAATGGATAATTCTCCAACTAGTATTAATTTAAATTTAAAATTATGACACCAAAATATTGGTCGGTTGGTTGGTTCTAAATGGCACTTGCCTATGGACAAGCTCGCTGCTGGACCCAGCAGCAGATTTAAGCCGAGTGAAGCGTCTCATGTTTCAAGTAGCGCCAACTAGGGCCAAGAGTACGACTTTTGCTACACACTCATCTCATTCGCTTGCACAACCCCTTTTTACAGGGGGCACATTCACACATCTCACAGATAGTACACAGAATAACAACCATGCCCGAACCAGGACTCGAACCCGGGACCTCCTGAACACGAGGCAGACGCGCTACCCCTGTGCCAGCAAGCCGGCACACCAAAATATTCGGATTCGGAATAAATTCGGATTTTGTTTTCACTCTCTCTTTTATGTCGTTTGCTTGGAAATTATTAATTCTTAAAATATTTTTTGAACTTTTGGATCTTCTAAAATATTATCAACAAAGCTTTAAAAAAATGCGTAGTAATTTATTTTTTATCCAAAAAATTCTGCAAATACCTAGTTTTTTAGCAAATTCTACACTTATTTATTCAAAGAGGCTAAGTAGGATAAAGCGTTTTTTTTTACCAATAAATATATATTCAATATAATTCATCCCCTTATTTTGCAAATATCGATTCAAGATGTAATATTCCATTTCTCATATCTGGAAGGGATGATAAACTTTTAAAGTGGTTAAGAAATCTAAACTTTAGAAACTCGCATTAAAGATTCTCTTTAAGTTTTGTACTCTAGAATCTCTAAATAACCGTACCAAAATTTTCAATGAGCCAATTCATGAATATAATGATCACAGTTGGTGAATTACTCTCAAATTAGATACGTCAAATTATTATGTCAAGTTATTAATATCTAAATCCTATTTGCACACTGAAATTGATCATGATGATACGGAATTACGCAAAGCCCTAGGAGAGTTTGTAAATGTTAATTTGAAATACGATAGGCTTAGTCACTAGATTCGTGTCATATTCGTAAAATGCCTTAACCAGAAGATTATGTTTGATATCGTTTGCACATGGAAATAGCATTAAGAATCACAAAGTGAAAAGAACTAATTTGAAGCTTTGATTGATTAAGAATCGAATACAAATGAATTTGTCAAATTTGGATTTTCGTCCACTGCGATAGAATTTCTCTGAATTCATGCAAATAAAATAGGTAAGAATCATCAATTTTAATGAAACTGAAAATTATTATCTGGTGAAATGAATAAAATTAATTTAAATTGAGAATAATATGCTGGTCCTCTCCATATTCTCTATTTCTGCGATTTAGGACTATCACTCGGAGTCGTTATTATATGACTTTTAGTTTATTCGTCGTGGTAAGTCTCGATATCTTTGTATTCTTTGCAGAAAATTTGCTCGTATATGGTCAAGGTTTAAACCAATAAATCAAACATAGTTTTTCAAAGATAGCATGGCAATTTAGAGACCATCCACATTTTTCTGTTGGTCAATAAGAGTGAAATCAATCGATGCTCATTTTGACTATTAAAAGACAAAAATAGTGCAAACTAAATAGTAGAGTTTAAATGATGTGTTGATTATTAACAAGCTTAGAGGATATATCTTAGTATAGGCTTGGACGGTGCTTTGATTATTAGTAGGTTTTAATAAATGTATGCAAGCTTCAAGTGCCTAAGTATTGCCATTTGATCCTGCGAATTCTCGTAATAATACAAGTCGTCATTCCTTATTTCAGTCATCATAAAATGGCCGTATTAAAGATTCCTTCAATATACATTCATCAATTGCTACTCTCCACACAGTGAAAATTCATGCTGACCTTTCAACATTCCGAAAATGTTATACAAGAAAATACATCAAAATTAGACTATAGTAGCCACCGATAGAGGCATTAATTAATAAACAATTGTCCATTTTGGAAAAGTATCCCATTTTGTGTGTGATTGCACTTGGAACAAAAAAACTACATAACTTTTAAAAAAATATTATTTGTGCTTAGATAAATAATATCGTTTGAAAAATAAACAATGAAATTAAAAATGAAATCCTAACCAATTCCAATGAAATCCTAAACCCAAGAATTACATTAAAACGTCTTTATCATAATTGTTCAGTTTATGGAACAATCCTGCCAGAAATATCACGAAAACAGGAAAACTTTTATCAATAGAAATTAAAATATGAGCAATCTTTTTTATCTTTAGATTTTATATGTAACACTAAGAGATATTTTGCTTCTCTTCTCTTTTATTTTAAACAATGGATCCTGAAAGTGGTAATGATGAACCGTATCAACTTTAATTTATTACCTGAAGTATACAATTCCGAAAGAGAGAAACTCTTCATATATTTCTTAAAATATACCATTTATAACTTTTTTTCTTCCCTATTTAAGGAATAAATTTTGAAAAGAATGATTTTTTGATTTAAAAAATATTTAAGCGCTTAGCTGCTATGAGTTTTTCCCTCCAATTCGATTCATAACCAACGAAGACTTGAATTTTAATTGCTACATTTCCTTTGAAGAAACAATTAGGGAATTTTTCTTCCCGTAGTTGATAAATAAATCTCTCTTTAATTTCAAAATTCACAATTGAATACCCGAAAAGAGATACAAGGATTAAAAATTCCTTTATGATCCTGCGATGCAAAAAAGGGGGAACGGCAGTAAAATACTCATTAAGAAGTAGATGTGGAGCCAATGAATTAATCAGGGGTCTACCGTAGAAGAAATAGCGAATATCAATGGCTTTCTAACCATTATCAGTGCGCTTGAAGGGTGAAAATATTTCACCGAAAGTCAAACAAAACCGCTTCGTAGATATCATTGTCACGCTTGTATGATGAATGAGCCGGAAAATTAATGTCTTCTTAATGACAATCGCGAGCTTTATGCCGATTATCTTTGGCTAGTGCCTCAGCTTTACTTTACCCCTTTTTCTCCCAGCAGTTACTTCTTAATGATGCGAATACTTCAATCAAGTGTTAGAGGCTTTCATTGTCTACGGCTCCCCACCCAGTTTTCTACACTGGTTCTCCGATAATCTCTTCTTGTCTGGGATCGATTTATTGCAGCTTTTGAAGAATTACAACCATCAATAAAGGAATTATATCTGTAATGTACAAAGATAATAAAAATTATTTTTATGCAAATTTTGAAATTCAAATTTGCGTGAAAAAAAGGGGAAATCATAAAGTGAGAAACGTACTTTCGAAGCACGTTCATCTAAAATTCTCCTCATACTGAAATAAGGAATTTAAAAAATATATACTGTCCTCGTATTGAAATAATGAGTTAATAGCTATTAGTTATTAACATTTATCTTCAGCATTACGGAATAAGAAACGATCTACAAGAGTCCTACATTTGTCCTGACAAATACGTATTTATAAATGTTAATATAAATTAAAATCATCATCTGAAATAAAAAGTAGAGGTTTTCATGAAAGAATTTACCCAACACAATTCATTGTATTGTTTTTTTTAACTTACGTAGTGTAAATCCATACGAATAAGCATAAAGAAAGTAAAAAATAAAAATTTAATTTTATATTTTCTTTTTTAATTTACATAAAAAAAACAAATACTTCTGTAAGATAATTATTAAGTTTTGCAAACTAATTTTTAAAAAGAGAAATCAGTAGTTGTGTAAAGATAAATCAATTCGCAATTAAGGCAATTGCAATTGAGGAAAAAAAATGTCAGAATGGCACTCTCTTAAGGAAGTCCTCATACTAACATATTAAAATTTCGCAAATGCTCATAAATGTTCAGATTCATTTTCATAAATAAAAAAGTAGTCGAATTTCATAAATCCGATAAAATTATTTTTAATTTAAGGTAAATTTAATATTCATTTTGCTTTATTTTGAATGAGTAAAAATTGATATTGTTAAAATACATTAAAGAATTTTACTAAAAATATCTAAATCTAAAATATTTGAAATTTGTGTGTATAAAGGATTTTAGATGGTAAAATTAAAAAAGAAGGGAAATAAGTAAATAAAAATCGTAAAGTGTTAAAAATCATATTTAAAAATTTGAAATATTCTGAACTGACCCATCAGATATTATTTGTTTTATCTTTCTTAAAACTATATTGCACATTACTATCTTAACGAAATAAATAATAATAATAATGCATATAAATTATAATAATAATATTGCATCTTAAGCTGAAAATGCTTGTTTGTTTTACGCATTTTGAGTATTAAAACATACTTAGTTAAGTTATCCCTCTCTCTTATATACATAATTGATTCATTAAAGTCGTGTTTCACATTAGGCTTTTACAGAAAGCCATCGTAATTCGTAGCCTTAGTCAGATGCCGAGGATGACCTACAAGTCGACACTTTTTCGCCATACTTGCTCACTACACCAATAGCAGAATATGTAATCTCAATTTAGGTAAAATGACAATGTTCCACTTACAGGAAGGATCTCTAACTAGCCATTTCCAACAAAAAGGCGGCATTTATCCACTAGATTTACGAATTTTCAGAATGCTATTTAATATATACATCTTAAAATACTGGAATTCTAATTTATTAATTATTAGCATTTTCTTGGTTGTTTTTAACGCTCTATGCCTTTTACTTTTTTAAGTGAGAAATAATGTAATTTTAAATTTATTTTAACCTGCGATAAGATTTAATACCATTAAATTTTAGATTCTCAAATGAAGTGAAAAGCTATTTTTCTATGACTCTTTTTTTTAATTCATGTATCTTAATTACTCTCTAATAGTTTATCAGTTATTTCAATATTTTTAACCTAAACAAAAACCAAACCATCTACTATATTTTTTTACTTCAGTAAACTCAGGATTGAAGTCATTAATATTTCAATTAAACTTAGTTTTTAAACTTTTGCATTCATACATAAATTAAATGCGACAAACAAACATGTGTGATTTTCTACTTGTCACATTAGATATTCTAAATCAATAACATTAAAAATCTTCCGAAATTTTTAAATTTTTTTATTATTACAAAATTGAACATTATTAATTACAAAACAGAGCCTTATTAATTACAAAACAGAACTTTATTAATTACAAAATTGAGCCTCATTTAAATTCGTTTTCGTATCAAAAAATACTCATGCATTATTTAACAGTATTCAGATAATAATCATCATTAATTAATTAATTGAAATAATTGAAACTATTATAAATACAATTAAACTACTGTAAAAAAAAATATTAACCTTCTGTGAAACTATTCATTGAATACCTAAACAAAATAAAAATAGCATATTAATCATTGAAGATATTTTAGCGAACCATAATATAATAGTAACATATTAAAACAACAGTTTGTTTCTCTACAAAATACAGTTCCCAAAGGTGAGTTTTGCTTCGCTGTAAAAGGATTTATTTATAGACACTAAATATAAATATAGATTAAAATAACCTGAATTTTGTTTTTAAATAAGTGAGAAATATTAAACGGTTAAGATCAAAGTTCAAACAGTTCAGAAAAAATTCAAGAACACTTGAAACAAGTAAGCAAAAGTTGTTTATCAAAGTATAAATGAAAGAGCAACGAAATGCAAAACATTCGTTAGCATAAAAGCAAAGCTCAAAGCTGCATAATTAATCTATTTTCAAAAAAAAATGGCCCATTACTGTTAGTGAAATCTGTAGAATAAAGCATGGTTGTTGTTGTTGTTGTTGTTTAAGCATAAAGTGAAATTCGATATTTATTCCGCTAGCTATATTCTTCTAAACGATGTGAAAAAGGAAAGAAATAACCAGCATTTCATTTTAGAATACAACATAAAGAAAGATCACAAAACGAAATAAAACACACAGAAATAAAGAATAAGGGCTTTATTTTGATATTTGATTTTCACGTTTGTTTTCTTTTTTTCTATCTCTCATCTTTTATTTTGATAGGTGAATCACATTCGTATCAAAATCGATCTACATTTGAAGAATGTTTGGGCCAATCAGTTTGAAGCAAGACGGCCATAATAATTCAAATAAAGTGAAACGCTTTGATCTTCAATCAAACAAGTATATTCTCTCATAACTTTCAACAAAAACCTTCTTTCATTTCACTATTGTCATTCATTCATACAATCAGTGATATTTTCTTTTCAACTAGAAGATTTTTTTTACGTTTTTCTCAACGAACTTCATTGCTACTGAAAAACATAAACATTCGACTGTTTATACAATTTTCGAATTATTTTCCTTGATAGGGCTATCATGAGTCAAAAAAAATCTATTCATACTTATCCTTAAAAATAAACTGTCCGTATAAAGACTTTTATATCATGTAATTTTTACATAGGTATTTTGAATTTAAGAAGGTATAATGTGAATTCATGCAAATGTAGGGAACTTGGTTTATAAGAATATTCATTGTCAGAATTTTTCTCTGTACGTAAACATAAATTTAATGTAGATTTTTTTTTATTTTGAATTCACTTGGTTAAATCAAATTTTAAAAAAAGAAAAAGAAATTACTTTTATTTAGAATTTTTTTAGTGAAATACATTCCCACCTTTGTCTTCAGTAAGCATAACTGAATTCTTTTTAAGGTCTTTACTTCACTCCAAAATTTTAAATGCTGTAAAATCCATTCCGTCAAAAGAATCATTAAGAAATTTCTCCCTTTTTAAATTGC
Organism: Argiope argentata; assembly: GCA_026289955.1. Classification (NCBI taxonomy): domain Eukaryota; kingdom Metazoa; phylum Arthropoda; class Arachnida; order Araneae; family Araneidae; genus Argiope; species Argiope argentata. The sequence continues at coordinate 257,219 of JAOUZG010030984.1, read as the reverse complement.
TTTTCCCTCGGTAGAAAAGAACTATTCTGTTATTTCGAAAAATTATCGTTCAAATCTTGCATTCAAAACGCTATATACTGTTGACAAATTCAAATTACCTACTTATTTATTATTAATTATTACATTTTAAATCTTTATTCTTAAAATTATTTTTTTAATTTCTGTAATTGTAATCACTTAATATATTTATAGGGTTTTTATTTATACTGTTGAGAGATTTTATTAACTTACTTATGATGATAAAGGTCATTGCGTATAAATGGCGATTATCATTATCCGTGAAAACTATGTTATCGGGAAAGCAGCTAACTTTTTTGTTTAGGGAGAGGGGTAGACAGTTAAAATAATGATTTTTGTGATGAGCATTTTCTATTTGAAAAAAATATTTCCATGAAGTTTAATTTACAAACATGTACACGAACTGTGAGGTATAATAGTATTTTCGATTGATTTTGTTTTTAATAGACTGATTTTTTTAATACAAAATCTATTGTAATATATATAATCAAAGAACAAAAAATAGTTGGAGAGTGGTGGTACGAAAAACTTCAAAAGTATTCAATAAATTCAATATTGTAAAAACAAATATTCATGAATGATACTAACGATCTACCACGAAACAAATGTTTTTTATGGATAATAAATGTTATGGATTTTTTCTTTAAAACAAATTTTGGTGCGAAACTTTATTTCACAAAACTTTAAAATCTTTTTTTTAGATCAAATATGTCCAGTATATCTCTATGTCTTTTAAAAGAAAAAGTTACAATAAATAATCCAAAAGTTCTTCACTTATGCTCATTTGAATATGGTTGGGCATAATTTCAGTACAGATATCGTTCACAAGAATCTAAAGATAAAGTTAATGTTAGAATGATACGGGCAGCTTAGAAAATTGAATGCAGAACTTTTTCATACCGCATTCAAATTTTAAAATATATATCTCAAAAAAATTTAGTTTTTTTTATTTAATAAGCCTTTTTTATTCAACATGTAAATTTTCTTATTCTTCTGAAAAAATTCTAGACTTCAGATTCTACATCGATTTTCCTGATTCGATTTTATAACTATTTTTCTTAGCTGGAAATAGCAAAAATAAAATTAAGGATTCAAACACTGAAGATCCGGAATCAATTTATTCAAACCATAGTAAATATTTTAATTATTACATTATTGTTTTTAATATACATTAAAACATGCATTTTAAATGCTATTAGTGTACAGATATAAGATTTTTTTTACAAAAATATCATTAATTTATGATACTTCTATAAAATGCGAAGCTATTTTCAACTCTTTCTTTAATATATCACAATTAAAAAAATTATAGATTTCAAAATTTAAAGTGAAGTAAAAAAAACTTGAAGTTGGTAGAAACTGGATTTCCAATCATTACATTTTTGCTTTCGTTAAACATTTATGAAACTTACAGCGAACTACTGAAAGAATTTATTCTCTTAACACTCAAAACTTAATTCACGGATATACTGAAATAAAAAAACAATTCAGAAGTAAATGCAAATTGTAGTTTATTTATTGAATTAATCATAACATATACTCAAATTACAGACAATATTTTGACATTATTTTAGGAGGAAATGCAAGGGTAGAAAGAAAATATCAAATTACCGGCAAATTTGATTTAAAAATTTTCATTTAGTTAATTGTTATAGTAAAAAGAATTCTTTGAAAAATTTATGAGAATTAAAAAAGTATCTAGGTAATTTTTAAGAATCTGAAGAAGATAATAGAGTTGCAATTATGTTTTTCGATATTAAAAACCATTAAATACTTCCAAGACTGTTGTTCAGGCATCAATAATCACTCTAATGTAATATGTGACATTCTTCTGTTAGTTCCAGTTTTAATATTTTCATCAGGTAACTTGTATTGAATCTGTGTAATCTAATGAGTTCTATAATTATCGAACTGAAGATTCGTTCGGTTTTCGTTAATTTGGTAAATATACACTTCAAAAAATGGTTACAGTGCAAAGACAATAAAAGCGACACAATTTTTCAATATATTAATAAGGATATATTTAATAAAATTCTCCTTTAATTAATTTATTTTTTTGAGTTAACATTTGTTTCCTGTTTTAAAAAAAATGGCTTTTTGCAGAATTATTTTTTATTTAATCTTTAATCTGTAGTATAACCTTTTTTTTCAACTAATGACATGGATCATGCGATCCAGGCTCTAGACTAACGATGTATATTTTGATTTTTTGAAGGAAATGTCTTCTCAACAAAATAAAAAAAACATATTTTGGAATTTACTATTAATAAGTTGATTTTGGCGAATTCGAGATTCACTCACATGAAAAACAATCGTCATTTTTTCTGCACAGAATGTATAGTTTTCCCATTTTCGACGAAACAGAAAATATTTCTTTTGATAATTAAACTATTTAAATGAAATTCCAATGCATATTTCGCAAGAATATCGATTTTAGAAAAAAATTTTCAGAGTCTAATTTTTTTATTCTGCGTCCATATTTAAACACAAATAATCGATTTGTAGAACAAAATATCATGTACAGTTATCCCTTAAAATATTGCTGTCTAATAATCAAAATGTGCCGAGTAAGTAAAAAGTCATAGGGGAGGGCGAATTTAATCCTCCCTTCAAAACACCCGAGGGAATCATAATCAAATTAATAACCCCAAAGCAATACTAAAATAGTATTTCGTATATCTTCACAAAATATACGATAAATTGCATTAATAGATTAATTTTCTTTGAGCACCAGTGAACCAGTGAACAAAATGCTTGCAAACACAACCTCAGCAATTTATCGTTAATCAATGTGTATTAAGCCTTAATGATATATATATATATATATATATATATATATATATTACGGTTAATGGTTAATGGCAACTGAAAACCATAAGCAAATTGCCTTAAAGCTATATAAAAGTAATATTTTGCTCAATATCACCAAGCACGAGAAAATTGTATTAAACAGATTAATGCCTCTGAGCATTAGTGAAAAACAATTTTTAAAACCAACCTAAATAAATTATTGGTAATCGATATTTTCTGTTAACTTGTAATAAAAAATAACATAAAATTCTCCTTCTTATCTACAAATATTCTTATTGACTAGAATTTTTGTTTCTGCTTAAGTTTATAAATGGTATCTTAAAAACTATTCCGTTTTTTCCTTGCAAGTAAACATTTCACACTAATGGCATTTAAACCAAAGGAACACAGATTTTTAAAGGAAATTAAGTGTTTAAGTTCTATACTAACTTTGTTCATTGTTGAGTGCTTTTTATTGCGATCTAAGATTATTAAAATTTCAAGGAAAATATAAAATTGTACATAAACTCATAAATGTTATATGTATTACAGCCAATGTATTTAATTGGTTATTATTAATAATAACCATTTCAAAAAGGATTATTATACTTAAAACTGGTTCAAAAAAACCCTGTAATTGTATGCGTTATCAAATGTACAAAAAAAAAGTTCAAATAATAATACATCGCCCAGAAAAATAATAAGAAAATGCATAAGAAAAAAAATCTCTTTGGTACACATCAGATGCTCCAAAAGAAAAAAAGAAAACATTCAAAATAATATTATAAATATAAGATAATATATTCCCTCTCCCGAAGATAATTCCATGGTATGTATCCATTAATATATTTTTCCAGTTTTTGTATTTTGTAACATTATTAAGACATTTTGTCTAAAAGTAAGTTCTTGAAATCCTGAAAGTTTTGACGACCATAAATTATACATTGCGAAGACTGAAAATTTACATATTATTAAAAATACGAAGCGTAGTGTGGATAAACTTGACGCATGTTAATTATGAGACTTTCAAAAATTAACTGTATCATTCCAGCCTAGGGAACAATTTTCAACTGAAGCTCCAAATGTTGACATTAATGGTAACCTCACATGATTTGATATTAACTTCGCATTTTCTATGTTGCAATGTAGATCGATTTCCACGTTACTAAATAAAACGAGAAAAGATGTAAATCAAATCATGTGACTTACAGAACAGAAAAAATCCCCCAAAAATTTTCAACCGCATCAAATTTTGACATCACGTTAATAAGTGTCATAGGTAATAAAATCTGCAAACAATCAGGTCTCTTATTTTCTTCAAAACTAAAAGTTTCCTCAAAATGGATTTATAAAACAAAAAAAAACAGGCATATTTCTCTACTAAGGGTATAATAAATATCCATTTAGAGAATATCTCGAATTCATTTAGTTCTTGAATTCTGCCGTCAATTCATTTTTCATCATAAAAAATGAACTCTCACAATAACAGATAGTTCAATTATCAGAAATATTTTATTCTCAAAATTTGAGATTAAAATTAACTTATTCAATAAGAATCAAAACTATGGTGATGATAATTGAAAATCATTGTAAATTCCAATGAATATTTTATGCACAAATGTGAATATTTTAAAACTGGTTCTTTATTTATACCTGAGAAATCCATTGGCCATATAAATTTTACTATCCATAGTCTTATTTGGTGATGTAACTTCCTGTTTTGAAACCATTCAAGGACATTTTCGAAACCTCATATTTTTGTATCAAAACCGGAGGACGATTAAGATGCCAGTACCAAATGTTACATCTCGAAATTTCCATTCTACATCTATGCCTAGATAGTTGGATGAAAGATCGAAATAAGTCTTTAAAAGCTCTACAAAAATAATATTATATGTTCCAAAAATCTGAAAAAATTCTGACTTGGGGACTCTTGGAGGGGAGAAGGCATTAATTCCCATCTATCGATAGAAATATGTGATCAGAAGATAGTCAAGCTTTTAATTCACTCATGAAAAAACAAAGCGATTAATTGCTGTTGAATTTTAAAAGTGAAAAATATTTTGATTTCTAAACAATGAATATTACAGAGCTTTTTTATAAGATATTTCCCATCTTTGCTCATACATTCACAATAATGAATACAAATAAAATGAAAGAGTAAAACATATATGTTTTCCTTACATATATTCAATATAAAAACTTTTGCCACATTACACACGAGCCGAGTTCTTCCCTAATTTAATAAATATGTCTGAATCTTGCATTTCAGACACATATGTAGAGCGTAGAAAATTTCTTCTTCTTTTTCTTCCTTTTTTTTCCTTCAAAATGAAATTAATTGCAATGAAATATTTTGCAATGTAGTGCTTCAAAATTTTAAAATTATTCTTAGACATAAATGGAATAATTAATATATAGAAAATACTCGCCTCGTAATAGAACATATGGTGACTAACGGTTTTCATACATTTTAAGTAAAGACTTTTATAGAAATAAATTGGAAGTTATAATCTTTCATTTTATATGTAAATCAATAATATAGCTCTAAGTACAAGAAAAATGAGCATTTTTTTAACACCATGCTTACTCAGAGTTATATCTATAACGGATAGATCAAAAACATTATTGATCATCCGGTCTTATACAAATTGTGGAGTGGGGTTTTTTTTCTATTACTCTCTAAGCTATCACAAAAAAGGGTTCGTTATCAACAACTCATAAGAAAGTGGGAAAAAGATTTTGCGTGCGATTAATTCGTGGTTTCAAACTGTTTTAATCTCTTTTTTTACAGGTAAAATATATTAAAAGTTTGCACCAGTTTTCTACTTACTCTCTTAATAGGGAGCCCTCAAAATCTTCAAAACTATGGGCTTACCCGATATATTTTTTTTTAATTTTGCCAATAACTCATTAGCAATTTAATTGTTAGGAATATATATATACATATATTGAAATTACCTAAGTGCCGCAAATAATGATGTTCCAACTTCGAATGCCCAATCTTCTTTGGCGCAAGACAAGCTATTTTTCGCCACCGACTGCTCCTGTAGATAAAGGCATCACATTTCTTCTAGCTAAATTGAATTGCGGCATAGGACTCTATTTGTGAACGTCTTGCAATCATTATTATTCCTTTAGCCATCTTAACTACACATTCATATGTTTTTTAGTGGTACAAAATGGCACATCAAAAAATTCTTTATGTTCGGACATCTAAATAAGTGAGGATATGGTCGCAACTCCTTTTTTCAGTGTGCTATAAGTGATTTCTCTTCAAGGAGTTAAACTTTCCGCACTCTTCATAGCTCTCATGAAGATCTATTCGATGACGACTTCAGATAAGAATTTATCAGATATCAGGAGGATGAAAAAGCCCTTTATAACAGTCACTTCCTATAATTCAGTCTTTAAACGTGACTTGACTTCTAGAGCCTTTTATAGTTATAAATGATGCGATTTTATGTATAAAAATTCCTCATTTACATGAAAAAAGGAAAAAATATTTCTCATATGTTCTGAAAACTCATGAGAAACTCGCCTATGAACTGCATTTAACATAAGTTGTCTAGCTAGAGCATAATATATTCAATGTTCTTTTTGAAAGAAGACTTGACTCCATTGTGGTATTTTTCAAATGAAGCCTTTTACTTAACAAAAATAGAGCTTTTAATTCAAAAATGGGCTACTATTTACAAAAAGGATAAAAATCAACTTTTGGAGATCATATTAGGCCTACACCACTTTTCTAAATACTCATTCGATGCAGAGTTTTATGTTTTTTATTTGTGTATTTAATTACTTCTGAAAAATGAATAGTTTGAGAATTATTGCTGGGAAAAATCTAAAAATGTCAAGCTTTTTTTTTATATACGCTGTAAAGAGCATCAGCAGAAACGTTACACACACTTCAAATAATTCTTTTCACGTGGAAATAAAGAAATTAAAATGATTTCCAGTTTTCACGAATTAAATGGAAGCTCAAGCTTTCTTTGGTCTTAATTTCGCTGTCTATGTAGAATAGTGAGACAGACGAAAAGATTTCATTCATTACATTTTTACCTTTTGGGTTAAAGAAGATTTCTTCTCTGAGGAGTGCGTGAGTGAGAAAATGCATTTTTCAACTACTCTAATATTACTCACTTTCGTTTTAAGTTATATGGAGCATTTAATGAGTTTTATTTTGAGGGATTTCACAACTCCAAGATTTTTCATTTTTCATTATTATTTCTTTTTCGTATTTTAAAAATCTATTGATGACTTTAATTTACTGTTTTGTTCCTAATTTCTTTGTTTTTACTAATAATACAGCGGATATTTTTTTTATGGGTAATTGAAAATATCTACTGTAAATTCATCGTTTGTGAATTTAAAAATATCTGCTGTATAAATACAATTGCAACTACCAGTGGACAGATGTTTACTTTCTTGGAAGTAAATAGGGAATCAGTAGAGCTATTTGATGAACCGTATTGAATTTACGAACAATCTGTGCTGCTTTTATTTTGTTAGTATAATGCTTATTTGGATATATTTCTCCTGATATTGATAATATTTTTTTCCTTCAGCTTATACATTTGCTTCTGCCGATTGGAATTGTTTCGAAAATTTGTTTATTAATTTATTAAAAAGTCATCTGAAAAAAAAATTTCATTTTTATGGTACCGAAGTTAATCCAAAGTGTTTCAATAAAAAAAAAAGATGCATTTAGAGCACACAAATTTTGAAGAGATTCTTTGGTTCATTAAAATAATAACCACAGCACTTGTAAAATAGGTTTTCTCAAGCCATATAAGTCTTTTTTTAAGCATAGTTAATATATTCTTATTATAAAATAAAATTCCTCAGAAATGTGCTAAGAACTCCGAAAAGTATGTTATCCCGTACCACTTTTTTTTCAATACATCTTTCTCATAAGAGGATATAAAAAATATATAATTACAGTATTAATACTATAATTACAGCATTAATCAAGATATTTTGTCATAAAAGTTTTTTTCCCTAATTTTTACAGCTTGTGTTCTTTCAAAGCGATTAATCATCAAAAATTATTGTTCTCGGTTCTTGAGACGATGGTGCAATTAAAGGTATTTTTTTCCCGATGTCGGAATGTAGTTAGAAGAAGTGAAAAAAAAGCATTGATCCAGCATTTTTATAAGTAGCAAAGACATGGCAGGATTTAAAATCCGGTTTTATTCGTAATTAATGAAATAATTTTTCTTTTCTTTTTTTAAAAAGCTTTCTGAATTTTGAGCTCACATTAAGGCTTTAAACAAAACAGTACGCAGCATTCAATATTTTAATTATTAGCCGATTTTTCAGATTGAAATTGCACTTTTATAATATAAAAGATGTATTCCTTATCCGTCTATTCTTCAAATGATATTGTACTTTATAAGTATATTAAAGCTAAAAAAGTTCTTTATATCCGGTGCTTTCCATAATAAGACTTAATACATTTCCAATGAACATTCAATTTTTATGATTAAATACTGCAGATTAGAATTAAATTCACCAAATAGAAAAATATTGATTGTGAAAGATGTGAATATTCAAAATTGCAAAATTTTAGCATCTTCCTCTTGATGACAAAAACCAAAATACTTTATAATACTTTACTTTATTTTATAATTTTTGTTTGTTTTTTTTTTTACTTTATAATTTTTTGGCTCTTTATTTAAACAGAGATTTCGTTTAGAATTAAATAAACTTTTTAAAACGCTCTTTTTTTATTATTTCAAATCGATAAATATTCATTATATACTAATGTGAGAAGTGAAAATCAATTATTCAAACATGAAAAATGTTGTTTTTACTAGCCTGCATGTATTTTATTAAAATTAAGAAAGAATTTATTTATTTTCTATTACATACTTAATGCATTTCTATTCGGTTCTAAGTTTTGTTCTTAAATAAGATAGAAATTATAATAAATTATTTTGTATTTTAAAAGATTTATTATAAAAAGCATGCAAATATTAATACTTAAAATTATTAATTATTATTATTATACATATTTAAATGATCCAAACATTTTGATGTAAAAACAATAGGTATTGTCTCTGGAAATTGATTAAAATGTAAATATATTTTATGAGAATCAATCATGGATGAGCACAAATTATTTTCTTCCATCTCTACAGCCTCTTTTTCTCATAGAAAAAAGTCTAATTCATTATCACCAAATTCCTCCTTCAGTATCACGTTTTCTCTCCAACATCCTCCTTTCTTTTTTCCCTTGACATCCAATTTTCTTGTTTTCCTCATATTTGACGTCAAAAATCATTAAATTATTGCTAATAGTCAATTTTCTCATTTGAAATTTATTAATAGGGAGATCACGATAAATTCTTTTAAACTATGCATTGTAAATTTGACATAATGAATATAGTTGGCGGGTCGTTACCTCGTTTCTAGATCTAAAGTCACTTTCTATCATTTAATTTACTGACCCAAATGCATAAAAATATAAGGTGTGTTTTTTTTACATTAATATTTCTTCCCTAGCATTTTCACAATGAAATTATTAGGGTTAAGGGGGAAATGAGGAAAATGGAGGAGGAAATCTAAAAATAAATACTAATCTTACCCTTAACAAATCCATGAAATATGTAACTTTAAACTTTAATAAATAACTAGCATACAACTGACGTAAAGAATGAATGACGCTTAAGAAAATTTTATTTGCACTTTTTTAGACATGATTGCAATTTAAATAAGAAACACAATTTTTAACGTTAGAAAACAGCACTAAAAAAAAAGGCAGGATTTAAAAAAAAAAATGGGGGGGGTCTTAAAAAAGGTAAATATTTATCAGTTCGATAAGACATTACTGGTGCGTGCTGCAGTCAATAATTCTAATATCCATCCTGAACCAATATATACAAAGAGAAAGGAAATATAACAAACTATCGAACTCACAATTTTGACGATTCTCCATGTTTCAGACCTCCCTGAAAAACACGTCTATTTGTGACCTCGATAACTTAAAAACACTTAAATAGATGAAATTCGATAAGTTTTCTTTACACAAAATTTCTAGATTTCTATAAAATGTTGGATGAAATCGATTTCCAGATAGTCTGGCTGTCTCAGTACAAGTAAATATGATATTTGCAAAACGTGAAAAGCTATATGAATAAAATGTGGCATAAAGTTATAACATCCAAAGTGAATATATGTATCTAATTTCGAACTGAATCATCTAAAGGGTTGACTTCCATCAATCTGTACATTGGCATGCATATGAACCCGACATCTCAAAAAACTGACGTTTTAGATAAACGAATTTTTGCAATTGATCTTATTATTAAAACTGTTTTTTTGTATAAAGTTTTTATTTCCGTAGGTCGACAAAAAGAGATTTGAAAGATATGCATGGTCTACTTAATTGTACTAAGAAGTACAAAATGCTCATATACGAAATTTTGAAAATAAAAATCTGAGCACTTAGCATACACGGCTTTGCCGAAGACTCCCAATTTTTATGAGGGAGGTAAAGGGGTAACACATTTATTAGAAAGTATGAGGAAAAGCCTCTCGCTCCTTTTTTTCCACCCTATAACAAGGCTCAAAAAAAATTTTTTTATCTGACAATGATATAATGTTTCTGTAAAATAAATAAAAACTTGAACAAAACTTTTCTTATAATGTGAAAAGTAGGGGACTTTGATCTAATGATACAGTTTTTATTTTATTTGATGAAAAAAATTCTAATTATTCTTGGGTTATTGTCGAGTTTTAACTTCATGTATCCTATAAATTCTTCGCTGTCTACCACACCACCAAATAAACAATCAATCAATCAAATGAAAAAATGTAATCTTCATTACCATACAGAAATTATGATTAAAGCACAGAAGATTAATTAAAATTAAATTCAAAGATTAACTCATTAAACTAATATTTACCATTTAATCACTTAAAATTAATCGCGCTTTCTATATAGCTACTGAAATTAAATTGTAAGTATTAGGATAAATCTCAATTACTCTATATCTACATATGTCTCGAAAATTGCTGTTACGAATACTAATTAATATCATAAGCCACATGCTGCATGTATTGACATAGTAAGTAGTTTGGCAGTTATTGAAACTTACAGAAAGGATTAAGACGCTTCAAAATGCTCATAAAATTGCTTTTAGTAATGAAATTTATTACTCTAAGGCCATTTGAATATTACCATCATAAAACAGTGATTCGAATAAGATACAAAGTATACTATTAGTTCCTGGAAATACTGTAATAGTATGTTTAATATAAGCTTAGTTTGTAAAATACGAAAATGTGAAATACTTTCATTCAATCTAATACATTATATGCCAGAGATTCTATCACTTTTGGTTTATTTAAAACATCAGTTTGATTTGATGTGAGGATACATTTGAAGGAATCAAAAATTATCTGATTGCCAATGAATAATTGCTAATAAGATGCTTATAAGAAATTATTGAATATTAGCACTTCATTTATGAATAAAACAAAAAAATATATTTCAAGAAGAGTATTTATTTAAGATGGAGTTTTCAAAAATGAAATAATATAATCTTCTGATAATTTTTGAATAATTACTCATACATTTTACATTTTTCTGTATCAAAGGCTAATCATCATCTTGAAATTGATAGATATATAGATAATCAGCTCTTATTTATCTGGATACAAGCATGTATACCATGCTATATGAATTACGAATTATATAAAAAAAAGATGACGAACACGATTTTTTACTTCAAAAATTTGCATTCCTGGTAGCAATAAAGGCACTAAAAATCACTTATTTTCGAGTTCAGAATTTAAATAATTAAAATATTCCTTGTTATTTGAAAGCTCATCAGTTACTATGAATGTTTATTTCTCACAAATGCCCCTCTCTGTTATTTTGTAGCAAATCGGCATCTTTACAAGATATCTTCAAATTTAAAAAAAAAGCATAATCAAGTTAATTTATTACAAAAATAGCTAATATATCCCAAACTTAGGGTTTTTTTCAAATGAAGTACTTCCATAATGGATGTTTCCTCTAAGTTTCCTAAAAGCTAGTAAATTGATAAAAAATATGAGAAATTAACTAAAAGTAGTTGAGAAATCGACTAATGTCTACTAGATTTATTCTATTTCATAGATTTCAAAGAATTTTTAATATTCATATTTCTCCAAAATATTTGGAAAGTGGAAAATTTATACATGAATTTCACTCAAGCCCATCAAAACGGCTCGGGGAAGATAATCAGCAGCTAACAGACCAGAGAGATGATCATGCCAGCAAATAGTTTTCCTAATTGTTGAAGATTGTTCTTCATCGCATCAGAGAAATGGAATCTCAGTACCGCATATTTTCGAAAATAATACACTTACAAAGAATGCATCAAAACAGAAACAAATTAATGAGCTAAAAAATATTTTTATTACAAGTATTCTTTAAAAAAATTGCTAATGAAAAGTTTATCAAACTGATTTAACACTTTCTCAACAACGCATAGAAAACGCGTGAATAAATTAGGCAAAAAACAACAACAACGGCCCAAAGAACGATTGGGTTGTTGCTGTGTTTTTTTTACAGTAACAACATGAGTGAACATGAATTTTTCATATTTCCATATAAAAATTGCAAAGAAAGCACGATATCTAACAAACAACCGAGATATCATCCATTCCACTCCTTAACAACGCATACAATACAGGTCGCATTCATTCCCCAAACAAAGGCCATTTATATGGTTTAACGAAAGTTATGAACGATTTGAGGTATCGTTGAACAAATACCACATAAGCTAGTTTGCACAAACAGCAAATAACAGCACCATTTCGCACTCTCTCTCATTTACATATGTATACATCCATCCCTCCTGTTGATATCGCGAGAGCACTTTTCTGGGAGAAGACTTGAAATCCCATTCTACAGCCTTGGCACTGTTGATGGCTCAGTAACTCCTGATTTACGAGGACCAATAAAAAGTTTCCGTCTGCCGTTTCCCGCCTTAGTGGCGACTATCTCTCCGTAGATATCTTCACGGCCGTTCCAACGTGACCGCCATCGACTAGAACAGCTTCGCCAAGTAAAAAAGATTTCTCCAAATCCGAAAGGAGAAGGCTGGAAATCTTTCCTTACCACTTTGAAGTTTATTTATTTATTTATAGCCTCTCGACCTTTTGGTTACAGGTGTAGCTGCTGGTAACGCTCGGAGCTGTCTGGGTGGCAGTAAAAATTGTAGAATGTCTCTTAACAGCTTGTTCCATTTGTTACACTATATGCTATTTTACCTAAATGATACTTTTTCTTAAAATCAGTTCGTAGATATTTATGTATTTTGTTCTTCAGTTTTCTTTTTGTGTTTATATTTTTTACAATCATTATTAAATGTCTATGCCCTTGAGGGCTAATAGATGGGTGATAAAATGCAACTTTATTTGTCATATAGTATTTCATTTATTTATTTATGGTCAATGGCAATGCCAGTTAGACTGGTGAGGGTTAGGGGGCTTAATGGCGTGTCATTCATTACACACAGTTAAATAATCCTGAATATTGTCCGGATGCAGTTAAAAATAATTGCTATTATAGAATGGAGTTTCATAAAAAAAACATCAGAAAATAATTTTTCACGTAATGAAACTTAATAAAAAAAAATTTTGATTTCACAAAACTATGTTCATAGCATTAAGATATATAAAAATATGAATTACGTTATTGGCTGCTGAAGCAATTGTGAATTGCCAATTTAAATTTCCACATATTACTATTCATATTTATTATTCCACTTATACTTTTGTTTTGTTTATTTTTAAAATAAGATGTTTACAATTTTTTTGTAATTGTTATAATTGCACTAAAGAAATTTAAAACCTGAACAAGTCGATAGATGAAGAACGACCGCCTTGTCTTTTCGTTTTATATTTCTCAAATCATTTTCAGAAGTAACTGAAAATGGACACAAATAATAAATTAATATCACAAGCAGAGAAAAATTTTATCTTATTGAATTTTCATTTATTAGTCAAGTTATTTTAACAAAATGTGTAATGCCAGAGTAAGTGATAATTTTTTATAATAATTAGTTGTCAATGTTGCTCTCCTCATTTCTTGCTACTGTTTTTCTTGTACAATGTACATTTCTTTTTAGTATCTTCATCTTTTGATTGCAGACGGGGACGCGACTAATGCGCAGAAATGTCTCGGTGTCATCAAAAATTATAAAGAGTCATCTAACATCATATTCCATTTCTTAAACGCATTCTACTTTACCTATAAAATACCTTTGTTTCAGGGCAATTTCTTAAAGTTTCCTAGTTGCTTTCTTGGTCTATTTAAATTTATTTCATTGTTTACTTTTTTCCTTCTTTATTAAATATGAAAAAAAATTGAGGTGAGTATAAAGATTAGAGATGAAGGAAGGAGATACATTGTTGTCATTCTAAATGTTAGTTCATTATATGAAGCTTTTTTTAATAAAGGAGTGGGGTTGAATTAAAGCTAAGAATGAAAAAAGAATTTAAAATTATCCATCTAACAAAATACCAGCAAATAATTCCATTTTAATAATAACCTCATTTTTGAAATTGTAAAATCTTATGTATCAATTAAAAATTTTTAAAAATCTATCTAAAACAGTGTATGATCGAATAATTTTTCTTGTAAATATGTGTGATGCTATCTATCTTTGAGTCGATAAGGAATAAGAGGTGAACTGTCTTTCAAAATTGCTCGAAGCGTGAAAACAATTAGAAAAAAAATCTTTCTTTCAATTTTCAAAAAAAAAATCTACAGCAGAAAAAAATTTTCCTTTACATGTTCATCCTTAAAAGATAATAAAATTTTCGCGCATTTTTCCTTGAAAGCTTAGTATAGAAAAAAGAAATTTCTTTTTCTATACTAAAATTGTTTATTAAAGAAAAAAGATAATTTCCAAAATAATTTATGTAAATTTTCAGCTAAAAATTTAAAATAAATATTTTCTCATAATTTTCTTTAAATACTCGATGAACGAATCACTTTCCGGATTGATACAACATTAACAAAAGAAAATTTTATAGAAAAACGCTTAGAAAATTGAGACATTAAAAAAGAAAACCATATTTTAGTTTAAAAATGATAAAATTGTTATAAAAAAGCAAATAAATATTTCTTAGAAGAATAAAAAAAGTTTTCGGAGATAATTATTTTTATGTAAAAAAATGTAAAAACCCTAAAACTTAAAGTAAAAGAAATAAAAATAATAATTCTACTTGCTTCGTCAGATGACAGCACAAACGATATCTCATTTACTATAAATTATGGTCTACCAATAGCAGTTTGAACGTCGGAGTTTGTAATAGCTAGGCCCGTGACTCGAATTATAATTGTCAAATTTTGTCAAAATGTGAAGTTCGTATTCAATCAAAATGATTCACTAAATAAAATAATTAAACAAATTTAAAAAATAAGAGTGGATATAAATCAAGTTGTTGTAGTAGAGAAAGTAAATAGCTCGACATAATCTAATATTTCGCCCCTATCATCATGATTGGTTTGGTCCAATCATGATGACAGAGTCCAAATACATAGCGTTTATTTCGTCTTTCATAGCATTTAACAGCAAGAACTAATACAAACTCAATAATATTTCCCACGAAAATATCAATAATATAACCCACGAAAACTGACACCTGGAATTTGTTTATTCCCTTTGCCTTCTTGTCGTTACGCCACTTTTTCGAGAACCTCCAACTACCTTTGCGTCGGAGCTAAAGGTTTTCTCGGGATCAGCCAACATCTTACCTTACATCCAGATCTTTGAAAGTCAAATCTAGGGATGATATGAAGAACGTCGAATAGCTTCCAGAGATTCTGACATCAAATAATGCTAAAATTTTAGCATTATCATTTCCGCACCATCTGAAATCAAGCTCCAAGGACTACATTTATTCTGAAAGGCATACTTCCAATTATATGTAGCTAATTTAGATGAAGATATTTTTCAAAACTTTGATACAGAAAAAGTTATTTATCATGCGAAAACTTTAGCTGAATCTATATAAAAGAAAGGGGTACATTTGATAATTATTTGCGAATTTAATGTGTACATAAATCAAAACAATTTTTATAAATACTATTATATAATAATTATTATAAATATTTTTGATATATAATAAGATACATAAAAATGGATAAGGAAAAAATAAAAAATGGATTTGTTTGGAAATTAATGCTACGCGTCTTATTATTTATAACATATGGCTTGAATATCAATCAAAGCGGTGAGGGCTCCAAGGTAGTAACGTAACGAAATTAAATGGCACCCGGGACATAATATTATCTTTTCATTCCTGTTACCATCATTGATTTAATCAAAGTAAATAGCACTCACGTCATGATATTATTTTTCTCCCCTCATCTCATTTAACTCTACTAACTGGCATAATCTTACATTTTGTCTTCATGACCATCCCCCCTCCCAAGATTGGCGCCTGAGGCATGTCAAACTTTCTTCCCACCCTTATTGCTACACCTTATCTAAGTGGTTAGAATCCTTATCTTAAAAGCTCACGATTTCCCACCCCACCATCATCCATGTTTACTGAGGTCACATGCTTACTGAGGTCACCCCCAAATCAACCTTATACCTCCGCTTTTTTCTATAAGTGATATTGGGAAGTTAGAACAGGATTGATTACTCCAGATTTCTTATTCCATTCCTTCAACAAAACTTACAATCTTGCTATTTTTTAGATATTTACTGGCGAGATTTTTTAACTCCAATTAAACTATTTTGAATACTGAAATTTTTGGGACGTTTTTTTTTTTTTTGTTTAATATTATGCTCATATTTTCTATCAATTATTTTCTCTTTGAACGGATTATTGCTAGTTTGATAATACTTTGCTCAATTTATTAAAATTAATATATTTATATGGAGGTATCTTTAATTATAGATTTCTATTCCTCGTCGGATCAAAAAATCTCAATTAGCAAGTACTTCTGCTGAATTTTGAAATTGTATAAGCAAAATTAAATAAGAATATGTTCTTGATTAAAAGCAACTGTTAGAAATTATCCTAATTATTTTTTTGAGTATTTTTTTCCATTAACTAATACTTTAATTTTTCCCCCTTACAAAAAATATACACTCCAAGTTATAAAAAAAAATGTTGTTTTCAAACAGGGCCTAAGTGGCAAAAAATTTGGAAGCTAAGATGTAGATTCTTGATTTTTTGTCCGAAAGTGGGGCTTTAGTATTCGTAAGAATTTGGCTAAGATTAAAAGTTGTGAAAATATTCCTTTACATTTCTTTCAGCTTGAGTTATTTTACCGAAATGGAACATTTTTTTTTTTTCAAAATAGCAGTTAATATTTATTTTTATGTTCCCATCACTTTCTATTGTCTTTTAAGTATTTTCAGCTGTTTGCATAAATTGATGTGCATGGAAGATTTGGAAACTTAAAATGTACTTTCAAAAGTAATCTAAAATATATTTTCAGGAAAAGAAAATAGGTTGTGGATTTTAAAAAAAGATAATGAAAGGAAATTTTTTAAAAGAATATTTTTAATAAAAATTAGAAGAATTAATCAGGTTGAAACAAAAAAAAATATTTGAAGTTCCATTTAACATCCATAAAGAAATGTCAGCCAGATCATTTCATAAAATTGTTTTTCATCTGTGTTTTTTCAAATCTATTCGAAGCATTAAGTGTAAAATAAGTCACGGAAAATCTTCGTTTTGAATATTTTTAGTTAATTCAAACAGAATACATACTATAAAATAAAAAATTTCGTACATAATAAATATTTACTTGGGAGAAATTATTAAAAATAAATCTAGAAGATATCAGAAGTCAAACATAAAATTACCGCATGAAGGGAGAATTTATTATATATAACTTATGCGTATAAAAATAAATTTTATTGATGACATGATGAATAGAACTCAAGAATAAGACAAAAAGGTCATGTATAATTTATTTATAGTACTCTAATTTCATATCTGCTTAGTGTAATAAAAAGTCATTACTTACTACTGATACAAATCCAGTCATAGATTTATACCAATGTTGCTTACAGATCCAATCCATAGAATGAACTAATATTTCCAGGTACTTAAGATACATGTTAAATTTAAAGACACTTAAAAACGAAGTTTTTATTTCTACATAGATATGCAATTCTCTTTCAGAGAAAAAAATACTTTTATACTTTTAAGACACAAAATTTTGATATTTATATGAAAAAGGAACTCATCAGTCAGGGTAAATAAGTAACGGCAGGTTTTCAAATAAAGTAACCGTGACTTAACTAAAGTAGTAAGAGATGATGCAATTAGTTGAATCTGTTTTCAGACAAACCAGGACTGTTCGACAGCAGATGAAACAGTTTGAGTCCACCGATGATTTCAGTAACTTTCACTATTAATCTTGAAGGAGGCGACAGTCTTGTCTGTTGGCGTTAAACCCGTGTGAAGGACTGGATAAGGTTTTGACAAAAATGAATGAGGACTAACAACCCCTATAGGCAAAAGGTTCGTCTTAAATTTATCTGAAGTATTGTGGAGGGAACCTTCCCCTCATTAATTTTTGTATTCGTTTATAGCTTCATATAATTGAGTGACGAGCAATAAAAGTGCAGATATGTTCATCAGACAGAAATGTCTGTATTTTTTAAAGTAGAAATAATATAATACGTTCTTGAAGTTTATCAGTTAGATGATAAAAGTAACAGTGTATGCCATCTTGTGTTTATTATACGCTGTCTTACAATTGTATCGTGCGCTAAGTACATTTTCTTCTTATTAGTCCCGTAAATGAAGTCTATAAAGACCATTTAATATGTACCTTTTAGATATAAATGTATTCCATTCCTCAGTAGTAAATGAAAATTCATGTATATACGGCTATTGTTATAATTAGATTTAAAAAATAAAGCGCCTCAGTGTTAAACTCTACATTATGGTAATTTCAAAAATCAAAGAAAATTAATGATATACAAAAATGAAAATAGTGGTTATTTACCAACAAAACTTGAAACAAATTTTATAGAAACCAAAATGCAATGTAATTTAGTCTGTACAATAATAAAAATTTATCTGGTTATAAATGGTCAACTGATTAGCTAAAAATAAAATGTTAATAAAAAAATTCTTGTATCTTAAATGTGAATTCCTTTAATACAAAATCTTTACTTAAAAATTGTGGTTTGGAGTAATAGTATTTAAAAGCATATAATTGGTTTTTGTATTCTATTTTTGAAATTTTATGTCGGTTAAGAAGCACAAATAGAACCATTTTTAGATTTAATAAAGGTATTTGACGTGAATTGAAAGGGAAACCTGATTTTTTTTTTCAGTAAAGATGGGGGAGGCTAAAATTTACTTCTGTTGGGAAAACCTCTCTTCTTTCCATAAAGCTCAAGATATTTTTCAAAATCTTATTCTCAGAAATCTCACCCACTTCCTCAAATTGAAAGATTATTTTTCTTGGTAAATAAACAGGACAAAGAACAGCATTTATTTGAACTCAGAAAATGCGAGATGCTGATTGTCAGAAAGAATGCTGTCAAAGGCAGAAAAGAAGAATTTTTTGAAAGGAAAGGAAATCTTTTTTGCAATAGCATAAATTTTTTTTATAAAACTTTATATTTGTGCAGGTGGCCATAACTTATATCTGCCCTACCAGAATCTATATATAGTTTTGTCACTTCATAATATTAAAATTTTATCATTTTATCGAGGCACGATAAGAGAGAAAAAAAAAGATTGGTTGGAAGTTCAATTGGATTAACATCTACTTTCAAACTACACGAGAGCAGTGCCTAGATGAACATGTAAATGTAAAATGAGGTCAGTTGTAGAGGCAACATCAGAGTCTACAATATCCCCTCCCCGCTTTTCAAAAGGATTTAACGCGTATCAGATAAGAATTAATGACATATTTCGGTGAAAATCAGTCACATGTCAAGAAGTGGTTCCACTCCTCCGATCATCATATGTCGTATAAAAGGAAATTTTTAATTCCTTACAATAAATAATTGTATACTTAAGATTAATTGAATAAGCAGGAAAGATGAATTATTTGAATGAAAAGGATTTTTTTTCAAAATTTTACAATTGCACACCTAACAATTGCTTATTTCTCGAGCTCCAGGGATTTTATATGTAATTTCTTAAACTTACAATGCAGAAATACACGATTTTATTTTAGTATCTAATGAAATGAATAATTAAATAAGGAATATTTTTTAATTATTGTCTCTCTACATTTAATGACATTGTATTCCCTTTTTAGGAGATAGAGAACAAGATATTGCCGCATTTTTAATAAATGACATTAATAAATAGAGCGTCAGCAAATTAAATCTACTGTATTTAAATGGTTTGACAACAACCCTATTAAATGATGTTTAAGCAATTTTAAAATAAAGATTTAATACACATGACATGTACAGCTGCAATTCAATCAAAACATCAATGATTAACAATATAAGCAACAGATGATTAATATGAGCAAAGTATTGAAAGAGAAACGTCCAAAATACGTCGAAAAACTTAACACAATCTTTTTCCAATAAGCAGTTCTCCTCTTGTCATGCCAATGAAAGAAACTCTAGCATTCACTGAAATGTGCTGCCTCTGCCACCATATTCCCCAGATGTTGTTTCTTAAGATAACTATTTGTTTCGCTTCATGGAGAGGACAACTTCTGGAAAGATGTTCAATCTCCAAGCAGATACCAAAAATTGTTTTGATATCTGAATTTTATTTAAACCACCAGTCTTTTTTTCGCAGAATTCATTTGTTGACCTGAAAAATAAAAAATAAAAATGTTGCAGTTTCTTGAAGAAAATATTTTGAATAAATTTTGAATTTAAATTAAATTAAATACCAATTTTTAACTTGGAAAAGGGGGGGGGGTCATATTTATACACTCAATAGATAAAAGCTGAAATAAATACCTTTAACCAGCGATTCAAGATTTAATTTTATATTCCGGGAAATTAATCGTACAAACTGATAGCGATAATAGAAAATATATACAAAAACAAAACTGCATAAGGAAATATGGCCAAATGCTTCAACTAGATAATTTGAAAGACACTATTTGATAGTATTGTAGATTTTCGGGTTATACATTTTAAAATGATTCTGGGTTTTTTTATGCTATCTCCTTTGGAAGTTTTTTGCCTTCATTTGATGAAATTTAATTAAATTAAGTGCCATTTTTTAACCTAAAAATGATCTGAGTCATATTTGTACATTCCAAAAAATAAAAGTTTAAACATATTTTTAACCATCGATTCAAAGTTTCGCATTATATTCGGAGAAATTCAGCTCAAAAAACTGATAAGGGAACTAAGAAATACAAACTTAACCCAAACTCACATAAGGAAGTGTAGCTGAAGAAGTGTAGAAAAGGAAAACTTCAACTGGATAAGCTGGAAGACGTTGTTTCTGAAGTTTTTCATATGATACTTTTTTAAAAATTCTTGCTCATTTTTGTGCTTTCTACTTCTTTTAGCAGGTTTTATTCTGATTCTTGATTTAAAAAAAACATATTAATTTAATATAAAGTATTTCGCTGCATTGATAAAAAATTTTATTCCTTGTTTTCAATTTTAAAGCTGCCAGCAAATATTCCTCTGTGTGTGTGTGTGTGTGTGTGTGTGTGTGTGTGTGTGTGTGTGTGT
>JAOUZG010030984.1:222306-235745 GCA_026289955.1 Argiope argentata | reverse complement strand
GTGTGTGTGTGTGTGTGTGTGTGTGTGTGTGTGTGTGTGTGTGTGTGCGTGCGTGCGTGCGTGCGTGCGTGCAAAGCCAACACAAACATTGGTTATTTCTTTGCTAAAACAGATATTTGTATTTAATTCACTCATATTTGGGTTTTTAAAAACAAACAACATTTCAAAAATTCATTTAAAATGTTAGAAATAATTATAATCAATTAAATCGGAGAAATAATGCTAAAATATTATCAGTTTTCTAAAGTCACTCAAAATTTGCTTATAATTTTCCATATAGGTTGAACCAATCATTTATTAAGATGACGATATTTCTAGAATAACGTAATTGTCCATTACCTCATATAGTTTCCGTAACGTTGTTATTTAAATAGAGTGATTGGTTATCTGATCAGTAATTTCTATTGGCTGTCGTATAACAAATCCTTAGAGGTTGTTTTTCAGTTCTGCCTTAAATTCATAAATATGAGTTATCTTCATTTTATAATTACTGCACTGTAGCTTTTGATATATGTTGCTATATACCAGTTATACATAGATACTTCTAATGCAATCTATCGGATTCTGACATCTATTAAAGAAATCGCTTTTAGCCCCAAAGTTATAACAATATTTACAAATATTAAATTATGGGGTTTTAATTTTTCTTCAACAATAGTGGTAAGAGTTAATTCGTGAATTTCTAGCTGTATTAGAGATTCAATTAATTATTTATTTCGTTCTAAAATGTAAAAAATGTTATTGCAATAAACAATAACATAAAACAATTTTAGCAAAAAATATTCTCAATTGAGATTTGAGTAGCTAAGTATGCAAAGTTCAACAATATGATACATAAAATATTCATTAATCGGGGGTAACATTATTTATTTGAAAGTAGCAATGTGACATAATCGATAATCTCGGTAGAGTGGATCTTTAAGGTACCATCTAGATTTTTAAAATTTCTGAAACACAATTTTATTACATAATTACACTATATTCAAGTAATAGGTTGATACTACAACCAAGAATAAATTAATGGAACATTAGATATTTTATGATCAGAAATTTTCCCTAAGAATTTCTAATCTCAAATAAGAGTATTAAGTTTTAAAACTCTGACACATCAAAAAGAGAAAGAAAATTTGATGACAAAAATGCCACTTCCATAAAAGTGAAACAAGTCAAGTTAAATAAGATTGTTTAAAAGAGCAATTCCAACCCACACTTTCAACATCCAACATCAACTTGAATTTCTGATGAATATTGCAAAGTCTTTTCTTTCTGTGATTCCCTCATTCATTTCTTCCGACTGTACAGAATCATCGGAACTTGAAGAAATTTATTAAAAGAATAGTTGAAAATAAATAGTGGTCATAAAGATGCTGAAGAAACAAAAGGCTGAAAGAAAATCAGAAAATGAATAAAGTCGAAAGGTAACTGATTGATCTATAATGCATAAAGTAATTAATTAATAATAGTGTTACTCAATACTTTTCAATCTCAGTAATTCAGATACTTAGTAGATATTAATAAGTTTTATAAGCATCTAAATATCAGCTCAATTAGCCCATATAATTTAAAGCAAGGTAGATATTACAAGGAGTAAAATAATATAGTAGACTATTAATTCTACCAGATTGTTTTTCTTCTAATTCTTCGAGAATTACCTCTAAGAAATATTTCTTCTTCACTTCAAGTAAATGTTCCAGATCGAGGTTCACAATTTGTGTGTCTCTAATTGTGACAACTGAAAAATCAATTCATTGGCTTAGATATCGATTCCGCACAAATGGAGAAAGGGAGGGTATCGGAAAATTACTGTAATTCAACTAGGAACGATACAATTCCAATACAAACTGTTCTAATTATTGACTAGTTAAATAAAAAGGAATGTTTATTAGAAGTTATAAATGAAGAGTTATTTGCTTTTTATTTCTATAAATTTCGCTCTTCGATAAGTTTTTATTTCTCATTTCTGCGAATGATATGCATAAGAAATATAATAATCATAGACGTTTATGAATAATAATTATTTTATATTAATTTTGCAAACGTTAAGTCTTTGGAGATGGTCTAAAAAAATTGCATTTTTCGAGAAAAGGAAGCAAAAAGAAATTAAAAATTGAGTGATATTTTAGGCATTATACACATTTAGAAGTTTTTAAATAAAAGATCTGAGGTAGCCTATATATCAAGAGAATATGAATTTCATTCTCATGACCCATGCAGAAAATATTGATTCAACTAGAAATTCAAATAAGTAATAATTTATATTAAATTTGAACAGTGGAATGAAAAAAAAGCTATTATTTGATTAAAGAAACCTGTAAGTAGAATTTGTTGAAGTCTTCTGGCTCTTTTTTAATCAGATGACGCTGTTTCTCAACGAGAAATCATACAATTTAATTGTTGGGAAAATGTAAATTAATAAATATTAAAAGGAAATATCTATTCGTAATGCTGTCTACTGGTGTGCGTTTTTATTATTATTTAGAGAATGTAATCTATATATAATAGTCTAATTTACATATTTCGAAAGCAGCTATTCATTACGCCACTTAATGGTGTTTTTTTTTTTTTATTGATTTTTTCTCTCTAAAAATAAGCAAGGAGTGCTTACCTCTTAAACTGTTTTACAATTCAAATATTTTTTTCATTTTCTTCAGATTATTTTAATTGTCTCTGACATTTTCTCTTCCTGTATTTCATGAACATTACTACACCTTGAGCCTAATCGTAATATTAAAAACATCATTCTGGATATATATGTAAGTATGTTCTACATCTCCTAAAAAACAGCGTCGGATTTAGCCTAATTTTGCATACTTATTATTTAAGGCAACTGCCAACTTTCAAAACTCAAAAATTAAATGAATATTCAGTTAATTAGAAATGAATCAACATTTTGCTTTTTTCAAATAGTAAATTCATTAAAAATTAGTCCAGAAGAAATATTTTTAAATTATCTTAAAATAAAAATCTTAATACTTCAATGCTATCAACTTCATTTTTGAGCAATTTTTCTTTCAATTGTTACTAATTCTTTAGAAAATTTATTACAGTAAAAAATATTATTATTATGAAGTAAAAACATACAAATATTCCTTTGCTGAGTAGCATTTTGTTCCACTATTTTTCCTCTCCTCATTTATTTCAATACGAATGTCTTGAACAGGTTTAGTATATGATAATACTTTGTACAAAAGTAGTTTCTATATGTAGAATTATTATACATGAAATGATTTTAATCTCGAGAACGCCAGATATATAAACCAGTACAAAATGAAATGGGAAAACTAGTTTAAGATCGAAACCACCATGTTCGTTAAAAGGTATGAAAATACTATGGTAAAATGTAAATGATTGTTGCTTAGCTTGCTGATCATTCATATTTATCTTATCAAAATATCTTATGATCAATAGTTTTGTGGGATAAAACATTCTTCTATAAGTTGGCAAATTATACTCATATTTTCCTTTAATATTTAATTCTCCAAACACTTCCTATTGGACGAATGCATCTAAAACCTATTGCTTCAGAACGGAAAGCTGAGTCAACTACATTGGAACAGCCAGATGTACAAGTACCACGTATAAAAATATATGAAATAAAAGTTTATAGCATTCGGCATAAGCCCCGATCATTGAACCAAAATAAGAAAAGAAAGTAGAAAAGGAATTGGCTCATGTGATGCGCATGTTCTGGCCACTTGCTTCACAAACCACTACTGCAGGAGGTCCTGCTTCCTTAATGGTCGTCGGGTCTGGTTACAAGGAACTCGAAATGACCTCAAACGGCGGAGTGGAAGAATAGACATCGGTGAAGAAAATGGCTAAGGGGATCGGGCTCCTGACATTCTCCCAAATTTTCCCTCTCTCCCTCCAATCAGTTCCTTGTGATGGGAACATCTGGAGTTGAAAAAAGACGCTGATTTAGGGCGTTCGTGTCAACTTCTTAGGAATCTTTCCGCCTGGAAAAGTTATTTTTATTTAATGAGCTGCAAGAGAGCGAAAGTGCATTTGACGGAATAGCTTTCTGATCGACCGTTTTTCTACCCGTTTTTAATTGATTTTTTAAAAAAAATGTTCGAAAAAAAAAAGTGGTGGAGTTGGGAATTTTTGCAGCTTGAATAAACGGGTGCGAAGGAGAGAGATAAATGATTTTTTTTTTATCTTTGCTGGTAGAAAACGTGGGTGAGAGAGAGTTTTGCTGGTCTGGAAGGGAAAAGGAAAAATGGATGGTGGGATGAATTGCGACTTTTATAATTACAATGTATTTCGTCTTAGGCAAATTCTTTGCATTTCCATATATTTATGGTAATATGTCGGATGATGTAGGAACTTTTTCGAAGGAAAAGAAATTGAATTAGAACAAATAGACATGGCGAAGACAAAGTTTAAAAAAAAATGTTTTATCTTTCGGGGTAGGGGACAGAACTTTTTATTTTAAATTAAAGATTTCAAATTATCTGAACTTCATATTGAGATACTATAAGAGACCAAACTACAAAAATCAAAAATATTTGACAAACTAATTTAATTTTTGAATTTTTGGTTACTTTATTCATAGACGTTAAAGACAACACAAGCCTGTGCATAATAGTTATTAATTTTAACACTAAGAAAATTTATCTGTTATAAATACAATGAGCATATTCAAATTTTAGTAAGTGTGAGGAGGTGCATTTTGAAGTTAATTTCTTAACCTTGAGTCTTGTTAACTCCATACTTTAAAAATTTTTCATGGACTATTGATTCGATTAATACAAAAGGCATTCAAAAACAGAAGAAATGCAGGATAATTTCACAAGGCCAGGAAGAGGAATTAAAAAAAAAGTTCTTAATCCTTAACATTTGATCATTTCAGTGGCTTAGTGATCGGAAAGTAGGGAGAACTTTTATGTCCCGGGCACCAGTACTAAAAGGTGCGAAAGAGAAAAAGGCTTATATGGCTTCTTAAAGTGAGAAATTATAAAGGTGCTGAAAAGCAATATCCAGACGCCGTTTGAATTTGTTTTACACTGACAACAACAGGAAAGAAAAAATCATAATATGCCTCGAGCGCCGATTTCCCTTATTAGGCTACTTCTATAAAAAAAAATTTCAGCAAGCTATCCCGATAATGACATCTAAAGAGCTGTCAACCCATAGGATGACCATCTCTGACTACGCTCTCAGGGTAAGCATAAAACTGGCATTGGAACTGGAAAGCAAAACTGTCACCCTTCGTACAACAAAAAGGGTAGGGTGGGGATATCATCGGAAATGTAAAGACATTGGCGAACAAAGGCTAAAAACTTCTATTGAAGATAGTAGTTTTTGAATGTCAAGTCGGTGTTATAGACGTACGCTATTTTTCTGACTGATTAGAAAGAAAAAAAGTTCTTGACCTTGAAATAATTGTCAATAACAAGAAGAATGTCTGATTTAAGATTATTTTTTTCATTAGACTGTATACCATTGTAAGTAAAAAATAAGCGCGTTGTTTAGATTTTACTCCAATCTGTGTCATTATGTTCCTTTTTCTCAAGGAATGGGTTCATTGTGCTAATTCAATGACATCAAATCTTTGACGCGATTTACAATCCATTTTCAAGTACCCTCTGTCAATGTGTAGGGAAATAACATAATTTTTTTTAAAAAAAATGAAGCTCCGATTAAAACTAAGAATTCAATTCAAAAGATTTTATTCAACAATTTCTTAAATGAAGAATAATATCTTATATTAATGGTTTTTGAATCAATCTTTTTTTTAAACCTTCAACTAAATATCAATTTACCAAATGAAATTTTGGTATTCAGATCTGCAGAATAGGAATGTTTATTTTGTTTTAAACACATATCGCTAAGCAACTTAGAAAAAAATTGAACTTTTTAAATTTTGAAATGCTCAAAATGGAAAAAAGCATTGAATTTTTCACAAAATTTTGTTAGTAAATTGGTTAAATTTGTATTTTTAAGATTGATTTATTTCATCATGAACTAATTTTAAAAATTAAAAATTAATACACAGCATTGGTGAAATATTATATCTAAAATAAAGAATTCATAAATTTAAACTATCAAACCCTATCAACCATGTTGAGAAAATATTTGTATTAAATATTTAAAATTAGGTATCATACATTATTATATAATTAGATAACATAAAACTATGATACTCGCATAATCAAGATTGCACAATTTTATTCCCTTTTTAATTTACGAACGCGAATTAACACTCAGTTCCCCTAGATAAATTCATGCTTTTAAATTTAGGAAACTCAAAACTAAAACAGTAAAACCTTAGCATCACTTAGAAACTTATTAAATTTCTAAGGACCTTATTAGAATCTATTTATTTCTGCTCTCGACATATTAAAACATTAGAAATTAAATATAAATAATGTGTTGAAATCTCTCAAACAAGTTCTTTAATACCGTGACCAGACTAGAGTAATCATTTTGAGACAATATTTACATGAACTATTTAGTAATTAAACTAGTCGATGTGGATTTCAGTTTCGAGAATTAATTCCCAGAGTCTGTAGTATCTACAGACATTCGATACATTTGAGATACTCGTTTGGTGAATCTTCAGTGGTAGTGGCACGATTTCCACGTCTAGCAGAGAGCGCAATTTGCAAATATTATGCAAAGTTAGAGGTACAGTTGTGATTGATGTTACTACTGTTTAGGCAGTAATGCAAAACACGTTTGTATCTGTGAACCACTATTTTAACACTTTGTGGCAACTCTCAATAGAATTCCTAGGGTTTAGATGCAACTTCGTGGAATTAACCAGAAACGCTTAACGTTTTCGACTGGAATTATTTAACACTACTTCCAGAATGTTTCTGAAAATCATTTATGCTTTAAGTTGACATTTTTAAATATGAGTATAAAATGCATGTATATTATATTTGAAATGTTAAAAATAAAATTTTAAGGAGGACAAATTTATATAATTCGATTATTAGTTGGTCTCATTCTTAAGAAAAATAAGAAACTCTAAACAAGCATGATGTTACAGTATAACATTATTATGTTTCTCAGAATTGTCGCTAAGATGCAGCGAAATTATCAAATGAACAACTGAAATGTTAAATAATATCACATTCTGCACATAGAAAATTACTGTTATGTCTCTGATTAATGAATACTTCTTTTCACTTAATAGTCATCATCGGATTTTCGCAAACGTTTTATGGTCGACCAACATAACTACGACACAAGAAACAAAAAGAGCTGCAAATATATACTTAATATACTCATCTGTATTTGCTATATTAACTATCTTCTGATAATGTTTCAAAAACTTCTTCAATAATTCACATTATATTCTTCACTGTTATATTGGAAGCAGTGACTAACTGTTTACAAAGTATTATGAACCATGCTAATGAGTGTTGAGGACTGCAATAAACTCATATCCTGAAAATAGAGAGCTGGGCAGAAATTATGCACTTTTCAAATAAGTTTTCCTTTGTTTCTTTTTTTTACATTTGTTACTTATAAATTAATTTTACTACATAAAAGTTCATCTAGTAGGTTTGTAGACATATAGCACTTATTGGAATTATTTAAAAAAAATTTTTTTTTTTACTTTTCTACTTTTTGGGTTATTTTCTGCATTATATACAACGAAATTGAGGTGGGGAGATTCCTCACAACAAAGAAAAAAAAATAGCAAGTGAATCAATGAATAGGATTTATGTTAGTTGAGTTGTTTGCAAAACTCGCCCTAGGAAGGATCAAAATACGCTCAATAGTGCCGCAATCTTTTTTTCTAGACTCCTGACAGTTCAACAGGGGTGTTGGCTGGTTAACTGCTCATCGCCGATAACAGGAAGAACTCCACTTGTAGATGGGGATGAGGGGGGGATTGACGAATTACCCTCTTGTAGTAGAATCTATTTTGAGGGGTTCATAGTTCCCACATAGTTGTCTGCTGCAGGCCTGGTATTTCAAGTACACCGTACATCTCGGCAAAATGCAGAAGATTAAGTCTAAATTACGCATTATTAAGTCTAAAATAAATTGTTATGACTCCCAAAATTGTTGTTTTTTTATAAATCATTACATATCTTCTTAAATATATCTTCTTTCATAATTGACACTTCTTTCTTGCAAACAAATCCTTTCTTAAGCGGTAAAATAATACAGGTAGAAACTTAGATATCAACTTTTGATGCAAATCTTAACCATTCTAGAGTGAATTCTGAAATTCAATGCCACTATAAATAATAAAAAGATTACTTTTTAAGAATATAAATACATTAAAGCAACATTCATATAATATTTTTTTAAATTCTAGATTAAGTACAGATATATATCTAATACGGAGGAGGAAGAGTTGAAATTCTTTAAAAAGAAATATGCATTAAATATTGTAGTATAGCTTTTTGCACAAACTGAAATTTAAAGCAAACTAATTTAAATTTTCTATATGATTTACTCTTTATTTAGCCCCACATTTATTTTACTCCTAATTTTAAGATATTATTTTTTTCCCATTAAGTTTTTTGAAAATGAGTTATTGCTCTTTAAACAGTTTTTCTCGCCGCACTTTTAAAAACTGATACCTATTACATCTATTAAACTGAGCTATAACTGAACTAATGTTACATTTAATTTTAACTGAAATGATTATAAGTAATTTTCATGAGTATTATGGCTAAGATCGAAAAACTTTTATGAAGTTAAAGAACGCGGTTCCTTAAATGCCTAACTAATGAATCTAATAACATATAATTTCGATATTGAACCACATAGCTTTTAATTAAAGAATTAATAAGACATCATGCAATTAGAAACAATCACATTTATGAATTACCGGTTTATTATTATAAAACGTTACTGAAGTTTTTGTGTTCAGCTGTTCCAATCATACACATTTGATAAATCATAATACTATACTTAACCACTTCTCGGTTCAATTTATCTCGATTTTATTAATAAAAATTGCCAGTTTTTTTCTTGCTTATTTTTGTAAGTAAGCATTCGATTTTAACAAGATAGTGTGATCTGTTAAATCAATTTTCTGAAAGAAAGTAAAAAGAAAAACACTTAAAAAATTAAGAACATTCTACTTGCGAAGCTGGTTTAACATGTGACCGATTGAATTAGAATTTTGGAGTAATATAAATTATCTAAAAATAAAATAAAATAAATACTTTTCCTGCTGACAAATGAAGGGTTTTTTCTTTACGATACCTCGCATGTGAAAATAGCTAAAAGTGTCATTACCATTTTTTTTTCTTTTGTAGTTGGATACTACTTATGAAATCTTGATCCGTTCTTCAACTCAACTTTGGCCAAATACTGACTAGCATAGCGATTTGTTTCATCTCAAAACAATTCAAGTACTCTATCATAAAAAAAAAATGTTCAAAATGCAAAACAGCTCAGTCACTATCGTGAGGAAAATACAGCCCAGAAGAGCCAAGAATACGAAAGATGCCATAGCTGAATTTCCCAAATCTGTATTCAGAGAACATCATTTACTACGAGCACTGATCAGGTTTTCCGATTTCGAATTATTTTTGTTCTATAACGAAAGTTCAAAATCAGAAAGATCTGATTGTGAAATAAATAAGAAATATACATCTTCAATATCATCTAAACCAGATTTTCTATAATCAGAATCATAAGGTTTTACTATACTATGAAATTAAGCAATCGGATGAAATAAACCAATAAATGATTGCTATCTACCGATTCTAATAAAAAAATAAATAAATGAACCTTAGAACCCTTGCACAGTTACAAAAAATACAATGTTGAGCTATCATCTAGTAGATAGTAAAGCCAATAAAAATAATTTGATAAAAATACATAATTTAGAAAGGCGCAGCTTTAAAATGTTTCTTGCTCCTTTTCTAAAAAAGCAATACATAAAAATGTGCAAGATTCAATGATTCCACATTAAATAATTGATTTTATTTAATACTAAATCTCTTTCTTTCTTTTCAATTAATTATCCAAAAAGGCAACATTTAGTATCAACTGTCAATAGCATTTGGAAAACTATTATCAAATTTGACTACTAATACATACAAAAGGTTTTCATGCATTGTAGACAGAGACCATCAGTAATTTTTCTTAATGTTACGCAAGTGAAATCCGATGGAAAATTTTGTCTAGAGATAATAAATAAACTTGTAAATATTCCATTCTCTATTACTTGTGTAAATTATATTTGAACTGCTAGATTTCCAATATTTGCATCAAAGTCTCTGCGATATTTTGTGCTCACATTATATTAAATAAAGTCCGTATATATGATGGAATTCGGGGAATTTATTACAAAGATAAGCATTTATCTTCAAGTATTCTTCCATCCAAATTGATAGTTCCTCAATTAAGAGCTTTAATTAATTCTGTAGAAATTAACTAATTCTATTACCATAGAAAAATTCATATATTTTCGATAAAATACATTATTGAATTTCGTATTGAAAGATATGCAATTATGTGAGAAAATTTTGGAAATACTTGATTGTATAAATTTGAAATTAATAATAATTAAGATAAATTTTACTATACAATCAGTTTTCGATACATGAAATGCATGCGAAAACACTGAATGATGTTTTGTATATCATGTCGAATTTACATGACGGTTAAATAGAATCTTTTGAATGGAAGTTTCATAAAGTTTTACAATGTGTTCATACAACTTAACTTAATTTTACTAAGGCAGAAATGATGATATATCTATATAATTCATAACTTAGTTGAACTGCCTTGCTTAAAATAAGTTATTTAAATAATTATTTGAGGAGAAATATATTTTACATAAAATCGAATATTTTTGGTAAATGCAGTACTTATATTTTGTTGAATAAAAAGTTTTATATTTAGTGAATATTTCCGTACTCTTAATGAAGTTATTAAATAATTTAAAGTTTTAGAAAACTATTTTCATCTATCTTTCTTCCTACTGTATTTTAATAAAAATTATTTAATTGTGATATATATACATATATATGAGCAAACATACATATGCGTATACATATATATGAGTAACAGAGAGAAGTCCGAATCTTTCTGGAATCTAAAATTTCCGTGAATTCAAATGAATGGACTAGCCTTAAAATAAAGCAGAAGTCCTTATTGTATCGCGAATTAATGCTTCAAGATTATCTCAGATAATTATTTCTCTTACTCTTTGGACCCTTCCGAATCAATAAAACTGCATTTCACGCAGCAGCCTCAAAATTAACCAGGTTTTCGTCCCCCCTCTTTCGACTTCCTAATGATTAACTGACCAATTAAATTGTTCCATTCTTAATCCAGACTCCTCCCATCTTTCACTTTCGAATTATCACCCACGACTGACGATCTCATTCGAGAAATGACATTTGTACATGAAATCGCTAAAAGTCTCGGCTTAGCTATATGATGAAGGATCAATCTTATTTACGTAGTCACTAATCATTATTCCTCTTCGAAAAGTAAGCTGAGATAATTTGGTTTAATTAGAAGCCTTCCACGCTTTGAATGTATAGAGTAAAATTATTTATCAAAGCACAAACACAGGCAATATGAAAAAGTGCTGAAGTTAATTTACAAGATTTAGAAAAATAATCGAGTTATATTAATTTAAAATAGCAATTGAGCCTAAGTAGATTTAGTTAATAGAAGCAGTCTAATGGAATCAGTCTGTCTTAAACTTTCTTGTATATTATCTAATAATTGTACTTGAGTATGATTAGAGGTTGCCATTGGTGAGCAATAGTTACGAAAGAACCAATTGGCGGGAGACTTTTTTGGCTGTAATGTGATTAATACATATTAATTAGAAATATGAATTCTGAACGACTTTTTAATCGGTCGATTGAAACTAACATTTGACATAGAATTAATATCGTATTCGCAAAATCACTCACCAAATTTGATATATTAACAAGTCATACATTTTTGAGTTATTGCATTTAAATGCTTGTGAAAGTACATACCACGACAACCTATTGACATATTTGGTTTAAAATTTCAAATGTAACAACACTTTTAAATTAATGCACTAAATTTCATCCATTTAACTCTCTTTGTTTTAAAGTTATTACGCTAAATTACATTCCGATAGCCAAACATAGAGTTCCTGTGAATGTATTTCTTTAAAATTCGATAAAAATCTAAAAATTTGAGGGAAAAAAATCCTTCTAGCTCAAAGTGTTTTCGACCAATCGTGTTCGCAGATATACATAGTTCCAAAAAAGTGCTTGTCCACTCAGGAAGACTTAAAATATGCAGATTCGTCAAAATTTTCTTTGCACGCATTGCTTAAAAGATAATAAAAGCTGGGTTATTGCCTAGGCTCAATGCAATTTTGAAAGAGCTCAATCATCTCTATTTTTCATAATATTCTCTAAATTGTGAATTGCGCTTTTATTTGACTTACAAGGGTCGTGTGCTCCAATTTTTTCCATTTAAAACTAAGCATTGTCTAAATTTCAAAACATTAACACTTACTGGAAGGGTAACTGGAAAGGTAGCTCTTTTATTACAGAGTTTGTGTGAAAATTCCGAAGAGACAATTCCCACTGGTTTCTTCTAATCGACTAAAGAAGATAATGTAACACATAGATTATGTGCATGAATACTTATTCATTTTGAAAAGTATCAAGTTTACAAATCGTTTCATCGGTTATACAAGAATTGATTATTTACTCCTTGCTAATGATTAAATGCAAAAATGCAGATAGAATTACTGATTACTTTAACGTTGAAATAATGGTACAACAACTATAACTAAACAAAGGTGTCCCTATCTGAAATTCGTACTTCCTAGTTTGAAAAGTAAGCAGGGATAATTAAGTATGATTCAAATTGTTGAATCAAATTACATTCTAAATTGTTAATGGAAAAAATACTCCAACCAAAACGCTTGTTTTTACAGAACCAGTGAAATCCACCACAACTGTAAAAGAATCCTATCACATGAAGTGGATATGGAGCGATCCAATGTCTCTATATGTCTTATACAAGATGATATAGAAATTTGAGACAACCTGTCAACTTGGCATTCTCGCAGATAGAAGACAAAAAGAAATTCTGTCTTATTACGTGAAAAATATAGCTACCACGGTCGTTGAAGCCAGCAGCCAGTCAACACATGATAGTGTGAGTGTGATATTTGTTTCCCGTATACAGGATATGTCACTGCACGAAAAAGCTTACAGCTGATTTTGCATTTTTATGCCGATTGAGTCAAGTCTGTGCATCTATTGAAGAATAGAGGCTCAGAGGTTCGTAAAATTTTTGCGCTGAGTGTCCTTGCTGGAATTGTGATCGACGTCACTTGACCTTGAAACATAAAGTAGAGCAATGAGACCTACTTTTACCTCCAAGGACAAGGTAGCATCACTCTTTGCATTCTTGAAATATGAGATGGCTTTACGGCTACCTTTATCATTGTATTGATGTGTGTGTGTGTGTGTGTGTGTGTGTGTGTGTGTGTGTGTGTGTGT